>APFE031465796.1:8398-39655 GCA_000404065.3 Pinus taeda | reverse complement strand
ATAAAAGGGGGTGGATGAATGATTGGTTTTCTAATAAGTGATAATAAATGGAGGACTTACTCTATGAGCGAAAACGTAAATGACTATTTTATCCCGGGAAGCTTCTATTCTTAAGTGCAACGTTTAGTGATCTGTTTTCACTGATAGGCATATAGATGACACTATTCAATAAACAAAGACATTCATTTAAATGATAATTGCTTCGTTCAAATAGTTGAACGAAGGAATTGATAAAACATTGTTACACTTCTCTTTTTATATTACTGATACGTGCATGATTAGAAGAATAGCAAACTATAAACATCCAATAGTGGAAAGTATAAAGTCTACTTTTAAAACACATTCACATATTCAATAATAGCAATAATGATCAAACAACAATTCACATAAAAGGAATAAACTCAGACATAGATAATAGTACCATATGAGCTGCAAATCATTCCCAACGTCAATCGGAATTTGAATTCCATCTTTCGACTCAAAAATACTTTTAAATAAAGGTAGTAGTGCACATCCACATAAAAGATTCGTTATCAAAATTTGGAAATATTGGTCCAGTTTTCATAAAAGAATATGCCTGAAGTACAGTAGTGCAACTTCAGGCTTAAGTCATATACAAAAACTTACGACCCTTTCTAAATACATGAAAGGGTCTATAAATACTAAATTAAGCTAACAAACTACAAAATTAAAATGCTACTAAATTGGTATAATCCGATCTTGAATATTTCCCCCACACCAATCTGGTAATTGGCAGCATGATTCATCACTCTGGCTGTTTTCCTTTTGTCCTGAGTTGGCATATTGCTAGCATTGGTTCCACTTCTTGAGGGCGGCTGAGACGAGAATTGATTTGAGCAGCATAGGTGGCATTGTGTATATCGGGAATGATACACCCGATTGCATCCGTTAGGCATTTGAGGTAGGCTCTCTGGATGTATGGTTTTACTAGGAACAACCAATAGGTGTCCCAAGTTAAACTTTTAATTCCTGAGATCAATCTCCAATTCTTTTCTAGCTCTTGGTAACATGATTGCTCCAATGTCTTGGCTGATAATAATTTACCTAGTGTACATTGAGAGATCATGTTAGATAAATAGAGAGTATTGTTAATCAAGTCAATCAAATTGTTCATAGATAATTTGCATCTAGAAACTGCTCTCTCTGCTTTCATTATTTGGGACTGCCACTCCATGAATAGAATTTCTTTATGGGATTCTAAGATTTTAGGCAAGTTTGTTGCCTGTCCCTCATTAGTGTCCTGCCAAGTAAGAAAATCCATTAAAGTCTCATCGGCTTGCTCTAAATCCTGCATGGCGTCAACTGATTTGTCTATTATAGATGTTGTTATGTCGCACAGAGGTTCAACTTAGGCAATTTCATGACACAACAATCTTATTTTTGTTATCAATGCCTTATTAATCTGTATTGCCTCTACTCTGAAATCGGCAGGCTGGGAAAGACTCTTGAACTTCTCTACTTGAGCTGATAATTGAGCAATTTACTCATCTTTTGTTTTTACCATCTGTTCATTCATTGCCTTCAATTTTGCTAATGCCTCTGATAATTCTTTCTGCCTCTGAATCGCTCCCAAATCTGCCCTTTGTTTCTCTTCATCCAACTGTTTGTTCAGTTGGTTATTTAACTATTGTTGCGTGGAAAGTTGCTGTTGTAGTTGTTCTGCCTTCTGTTGTGCCTCCGATAGCTGTGTTTGTAGTGAAGTGATCTCCTGATCCTTTTCTTTCAACAAATTGCTCACCTCCGATGCCTTATCCATGGTGGCTGCCGAATAGGCACCAGCATATTGGGACAACTTTGTCAGGTCATCGGAGGGGTCGAATTCTTCCTTCCACACTACATTGGCTGTTACTGTTTGTTCAGTGAACAGGGAAGGTTGATCAATCCTTCTCCTTTTCCGCTATCGCTTTATTACAGCCCTATGTTTTGGGCTATAGAAAACATCCAATGGAGGAATATCCTCCACCTGCAAAATAATTTGATCCGAAGGATCCTTGGGAATTATTTCTATTTCTGTAGTCGAGGGTAGACCACTGGTTCCTTTGCTTGGAACCTCTTTTGATGCTTTATCCTGTGTATCGGCCACTTTGGATGTATCGACATCCCTTGAGCTCTCAAGATTGCTTATAATTGAATTAAATTGTTGCCATTCCTTGAGCAATCTTGGGTCAATCTGAGTGTCGACATTCACCTCCTTGCTGTTATGCTCCTACTGTCTTTTCTGTTCCTCCTCACGTATTCTCTCATATTCTTTCTTTTGTGCTTCCTCTCTGTCTTCCCTCTGTGTTTCCTCTTGTTCTTTCCTCTTTGCCACTTCCTGTTCTAACCTCCGGAGTCCCTCTTGCTTTCTTCTTTGGACTTCTTCCAAGATTTCGGATGTAGCAGGAGGTTCGTTGGTAAGCTGTTGCTCAGGCTCGCTTGATTGTTTCATCAGGGCAGTGGCTAACAAATCTAGAGGTAGAGTTTGCAACCTCTGCTCTCTAAGTTTGTTAAATTCAACTAACCCATCGTCATGGTATCTCATTTTAGCTATCTCTTGCACCTAAAATATTGATTCGGCCGAGGAAAACAGGTCATCAAAATCAACTTCCTTATGTTCAAATTTAGTGAGTTTGGCCTGGTCTAGAACATTATAGACGACCTTTTTCAGATCAAAGCGTCTGTTAGGCAGAGTGGCGAGATTTAGTACATTAATCTTTTTCGCCTCTTTCTCTGCATGTTTATAATCATGCAGAGTATAGACGCCACACCTTAGAGGAAAAGGAGGCCAGACTTGCTTCTTTGAATACCTGAGAGTCTTTGTAGCTGATGTGATTGTAAGCTGATATGCTATCTCTCAAGCTAATAGTTTGTCTGGTATATACAAGGGGAGGATATGAGGCCTGGCCTGACTACCAAAAACTCTTACATAAGTGAATTTTTCTTCTCCGAACAAGGTTCCTAAGGCTATCAAGTCAATCTCTATTTGAGAGGAGATCTTAGGAGCAGGTCTATCAAAAATTGCATAGTAAATAGGTAGCATGAATCCATTGCAGACTTGATATAGGTGGTGTTTATAATGAGCTTTCCATAATTTCTGGTGATATATATGAATGGGCATGGGGTCCTGTGGAGTCCATCTCCACCCTACAGAAAACTCGGAATTAAAACAGAGGGTGTCTAAAATGTAGGCACTAAAGTAAAATGGAGGGATGAATCTATCAGTAACACAGGATTTGTTTCTGAAGTCGAGAATAGCTGTTGCTAACTTATCCGATAATATATTCTCCCAATCCATGATTTCACTATTACATGCTGCTTCCATCAAAGGTACCATCTCTATGGAAAATTTTGAAGAATCATGCAATCCCCACATTCGGCACATCATAGCTCCAGCATAGCAATAAGGAGAACATAAGGAATCGACAGAGTACTTACCCGAAGACTCATGTTTGTGTTTCGCTGGGTTCTGTCTCCATTCACGTATAGGCTTTGACACAGTTTCATTTTCATCTCTAAACTTCTCCAGCAATGCTTTATTATACTTCTTCTCTGGTACGGGAAAATGGTACATTTGTCTCAAATCATTGGGCTGAAATGAACCGAATACTCTCCCATCAATAGTGCAGAATGTTCTGTTCATAATTGGAATTTCTTCAATGGCCCATCTCACCACATCTGTATATGGAAGAATTTTCTCTCGAGCCGCTATCCTATGCAGGTAGGAATCAGCCAAATCTTTTAGAGTAGCATCAGAATTGCGGCTTGAGCCTGGTGTAGCTTGTACCGATGTTTGCTAAGGTTCCTCGGCTTCAACCAGGTTGTAAATGCTCTGCCAAGTAGTATTACTGAGGCCGAGACATGTGTTATCTGAGATTAATCCCTTTTCGCTTGGTCCCGGATCAGTGGCATGTTGTCCTGTTACCACAGAAGCTGAACTTGTTCCAGATTTCTTCCCCATTTGGTCTGAATTCGCTACTGCGGAAAAGCTCTGCACAAGAGATAAAATGAACGTAATGCGGAGAATAAATGGTGAAAACAAAGTATGGAGGAATTGTGCCAATCAATGAATAATCGAAGGTTGTCATAAGGCTCCCACGGATACAATCTCTGAATAGACTTAGGTATAACTGCTCCATTAATTGGCCGTTTGAACCTGTCAATCATTTAAATTCTCATTATATCCTTTTTTTGCCGAATAATCATTTAAGCGTGGATTTGATTTTTTGGCAGTTGGGCGCAAGTGAATCACTATCGGGAAGAGAAAAGGCTTTTAATAATAATTAACATAATATGCCGAAGCCATATCAATCCTTTTCGAAAGTCGTGCTTGGCTTTATCGCAATCGGCGATCGGAGGAAGCCTTGGGCAGTTTTATTTAAGTTATTGTGGAATCCTCGATCGCCGATAGCAATATTGCTTAACTCGCATCGGGAGCTTTAAGGAGAAGGGTTTCATTATATTCATATCGCATTCCCCGATCGCCAATAGTGCTATCACATCGGAGTAAGGAGAAGGGCCTTTTGTTGTTTGTTTTCCCGATATCCGATGGTTATTGGTGCTTATTGCATCGGGGAGAATTAATGGGTCTTTGTTATGCATCCTATGTTATTGCGATATGCGATCTTGCGATCGCTTTATTGAAATAATAAATAATTATTCATTTTTTATTATAAGACCGATTATTTACTAACTCAAAGGGTTTTTATAATGTTTCGTTTGTTTCCGGACCTTTAGAGGAATGATAAGTTAATACCAATTTAATCTAAAAGGGACCCATTTCATATTATAGTTTTCTAAAGTAAAATTTTATGAAATGGGGGGTTGTTGTATAGCACAACAGGTCCATAGAACAAATGAGAAACCCGAATGACGATTCGAGGCCTTAGGCATAAACTACTATGTTTTCATTTGAATATTTCCCTTTTACATCTTTTAAACAATTGTTTTCTAGTAATTTTTATAGACTAACTGCATTTCACAACCAATCAGATCAATAAACTTTGGTAGGAATAGAACTAACATGTCTTGCTTCATAAGAATATATCGATTATTGATAGATAGTGGAATTGTTATCCCAAGTTTTGATAATATTACGATACGATGATAACCTCCTAAACCTTACATTTAGTTTTGTTCTAATTAAATTAATGTGCATTTGCATTGCCCTCCAATTCAACTAGCACTAGGATTTTTTTTTAATTTTCACTGCCCCAACTCATCTTAGTGCAACATGTTTATCTGCCTCTTGAACAATTCCAATAATCATGAAACTAAGGTCACATGACTTTTTAGTTTCATTTTCTACAATGATACTGACATCCAAGAATTCTTCATCACCTTCAAAGAGTTGATCAAGTTTCTTATCTAAGTTGAAGGGAAACTTTTCCACAAATGAATTTTTCATCTAGAGGAACAATGAGTTTGGAATGTTGGATAGCACACAAAGGGTTAAAAACCAAATATTTTCACTGAAGAATACACAACAATATTTAGATGGGAATGATAATAGCCTTGAGAATGCCAATTTTATGTAGGTGTTCCACTATCGTCGCTTGATTAAGTGCAATAGTTTCATGATAGTTTTGAAAGCACCATCAATCACAAGAGTTTACAAGAAGCAATAAAGTAGAGGTAGAAGCAAAGAGATTGGAGATATGATATAGAGAAACTAGTTAAGTTTGATGTGACATGCAACATTAGCTACAACATATTCTTTGTTGTAATGGAGAATTCCCTTCAACTCCAATTTGAAACTATGTCCTCATTTTTCTATATTGTATTCAATTGAGTCCAAGTTAAATATACCCTTTGAGACTTGAACCATAAAAAGAGAAAAGAAGAAGAGAATAGTTTCACTTAATGTCTCTATACTTTGAACCAATCATTGATTTGCTGAGAAACTCGTAAAACATTTGTAAATATGGAACATATTCTCAGCAACTAATTTTTTCAGTGTCTAAACTTTTAGTAACCAATCTTTCATCTGTAGAGCTAGAGTTTGATTGAGGAAATCTTCAACACTTTAGCCTTGAAATATTTTGCTACAACACATCCCTTAAACATAAAATTGGAGGTTTTTTCCTCAACTTTTGGAAAATTGTGGCGCACAAATTTTTCTTTTAGTGGTTTTGTAGTGCATTATAGTTTACTAACGGTTTTCTAGTTTTAGTTGAGGAACTATGGTTGTATTCTAATATGTAGTAAATGGATTGATGGTTTATCGATGTTACAAAGATATATATATATATATATATATATATAGATATATAGATAGATAGATAGATAAGCCCCAAATTAATCTATATTATGTATGCAATGTAAACATTTGATAAGAAAGAAAATGGGTTGCGTAATGGAACACGAATTCCTAATGGATGGGATGATTACTGTGTGTAAATGAAAAGGTACATGAAGATGTGAAATGAATGAGATGTATGGTATTATAATAACATATTGGATGCAGGGTATTTCACTATGATGGTGCTCAATTGCACTGATAGAAATGAGTTCTCATTAGTGTTAATAGATAATCTGGAAAGATTTGTAATCTTTTGTTGATTGCATGTTTAATTTGTTGTGAAAGTACTAGAAGATTTATTGAATGCTAATGGGTACATTCTTGATTGAAGGGAAGGAGTCATGATTCCATCCCTTGTGATTTCCTTCTATCCACTAATTAAAGCATGCATGAGTTAATGAGCATGGTTCAGTTAATTGCTTAGTTGATAGGGCTATTGAGTTAAGAAAATAAGTTATTTTCTATGTTAATGAGATGTTACAACTCTCTGTAATTTTATGAAGAAATGCACTTGAAAATGCCATTAAATTTCTATCATGCCTATGATTGAATGTTTCATAGGTTTGATAATAAATTTCTTATGATTTTGATGACTTTTAGGTGTTGTAATTGTTGTTGGAAAAGCTTGGAAAGCTATAAAAATAATTGTTATGTGAAAGTCCTGAAAACTAGAAAATTCAAGTTAAAAATTAATTTTTATATTGCAAGTCAGTCAGGTTAGAGGTCTAGACATCGGAGTGAAAGGCCCAACCTCCAATGGGTTCTTATTTCTGACCTCTCATGGGCTCGACCTCTAGTGGGCTCTACTTTCTGACCTCTGGTGGGCCGACTTGGCTCTCTACGCATGTACGTCCGTTGTTTGTGGGGTCGGGTTATTGGGGTGGTCGAGGGGTCAGACCCAACTTGCCCTTTGTATTGTATACACTAGTAGAACTAGGCCAACTGTTACAAAGAATTTTGTCACTGTCCCTGTACTCCCCATTCCTTGATCCTAGAGGAACTCTATAGTGAACGCTACATGTTTTTCCCTCATGAAGGAACTCCCATTGTGTCCCTCTTCATGATCAGATAAATTCCCTTTTGCACCATTTCCCCTGAAAATTTTGTTTTGCCCTATTTACATGACCAGCGCTAATGACCTTTGTCTCCCCTATGCTGATGTGCAGAGATTATCACTACTCCTTGTGTCGATCGGAGTGACTGAGATGTGTTCTAGATGCGCCAGTCCTATTATGGAAAGTTTTTTAAATTAGAGCCAAAGCTTTGTAACGGAAGTCTGGTAAATGGTTTGGCTGGATGGGGCTGAGGATGATAGTTTGGGCTCCTTTCCCCTATAATGATGGAAATACCTCAAGGGATAATACCTTCTCCCATGAGAAGAGGATCCATCTCCCATTCATTCATCCTATATAAACCTCCCTTCTTCCCAAGCACAAGCTAGTGGCAAAGTTAGAGTGTTGATATTAGTGTGCTTATACTATTTTGGTTTGGTGTAGACAAGTAAGCTATTTGTAGTTGTAGCTATCTAGTTGTGTGAGGGAGAAGTGTGTTTTGGTTTGTAGTGAAGCCTAAAAGGAAGAGCCTTAAAACTATTGTTGATTAAGGCCATCATGGAATGTTAGCAGAAGTGTGTGGGAACCTGGTTTTTTCAGAGGAAGATTGCAACATCAAGATGAATGGTTGTAATCTCTATTTGATATTAATGTATGCAACAATAGATTGATTTCCTACATGTTTTGTAATATTAAATATTCATGGCCTAATGTTTCTTGACTTGTTAAGTACGTTGAATTGCAATTTTTCTATTATCATGTTTGTTGTCTATTGTTTTTTACTTGTTTCAGGTGCTTGAAGAAGGAAGCGAGAGATGGTTGGAGCGAGCAAGAGAGGAAATCATCAGGTACAATAAGTAGACCAAGAGGTAGGCCCTCTTGATTGATTCTAACCTAAGGAAATCTCCCATAGAATGTATATGTTGTGGCTAGACCCATTATTGAGCTAGAACAATTCGTTCATGTCCGTATGTTGGCTTATTGGGGCCTAACCCAGGTTCGGAAGTGTTTGAGCCAAACAAATCCAGTACTATTGGCCCTTTCGACAAAAATTCACGGAGCACATACTGAAGTCTCACCTGAGGTAGTATAGGGGGGTTATGGAACTAGGTTTCCGCACCCTAGGGATGTCTTGATGGGTTCTGGGTTTGCGCGGAGCAATCCTACGCATAGGGCTGCTTTGTGTAGCTATCTTTTCTTAATCAAGCGTGAATGCAATTTACCCTTTCCTGTGCTTATTATTATTATTTATTTTTGTTTACTTACGTAGTTACAGTATTTCCAGTTATTCTTCAACTTTAACAGAGATGCATGCAACCATAAATCTTAAGAATTCACACAAAACCATAACATAAGCATAACATATAGATCTGCAGTCAGATGTCTAAGACAGAATCGAGAATAGTTACGCAATATTTTAGAGTCACTTATCTTTATTAATGTCCTTTATCCGGTTACAACCAAATTCCTGCCCTATGCACACCTCTCTAGGGGTCCGTGCACATAGCTGCGGACTCTAACCAGGCCTCCACACACACAACTACGAAGCCTCTATTTCCTATTACAACCAAAACTTACACTTCACAGACTGAGATCCACTATCTCCTTCAGACACCCATATTACTCTTAGTACCAAAGAGCTACCTTACACTTAGAGCCTTGTTGTTATTTATACATTCCCGTGGTCCGCAGACCATGGGCAAGCCGACACATTCTAGATTAAATTATAATGTTTTAGGGAAAACTACCCTTGGACTTGACCCATTACAATTCACGTTCTGTGCATTTCATGGAGCTTTTATAGTAAAATACCTAAAAATGTGGGTTTCAAGCCCTAAAATTGTTACGCGGGGGATCCGTTGCCCAACAGGCCCGCAACACAGTCATTGTGACTCGTCGCAAGTCACTCGTCGGTGTGGCAAGATGTGCTGCCCAAGCTTCGCAGTTCACCATCCCTGTGAGTGAGATACTACGCCTCATTATTCCATCCTTGTTTCTTACAACTCTTCTTCAAGCTCCTACCCCATTTCCCCTACTAGTTCTCCTTACCGATGATGCTCATTTTACTCTGCTTGGTTAACACAAAGCAACTCTTCATAGGATTTTAGCTCTAGCTAAGATTCCATAGCCATGATCTCTTTGTGCACATACAACAAATTTGCAATTTCTGGTCCCATATACTCAATATCTGCTGCAAATTGCATTGTATTTTTGCGAGAGAGGTGTTGCTGTCCGCGAGATCCCAATCTTCAAGGCTCATCAGAGACAAACTTTTAAGCAGAATTCCTTCATTTGTTTCAAAATTCAACGTCTTTCTTGTAGCTTGCATAGATCGCTTGCCAGACCATGGTTTATAGAATAGCATCCGGACTGGCCCTACTACTTATCTGAGAATTTACGGTACATTTCCCACCTTCGGCATTGAGGTCATCATGGCACCCCCGACTTTTGACATTTCAAGGTCCTGCGTCTCCTTTGGAAACACCCAGCTTACTCCCCCACCATCGCAGTTCATTGGTTCCATATCTACTAGCTTGATTCTCCAGATACTACAGTTTGTTTGGTGGATGCCCCAATGTGATTTATAGGCCTATGGAAATTCAAATTTAGCCATTCCCTCATTTTTTGGCCCATTAATGCTAGATTGACTGTAGATCGTTTCAAATCGGGCTTGTACTTCATATCTTAATTGCCCATCGCCCCCTCCTTTTCTCCATAACTCGAACACCTTGTCATGAATAGTGACAGCAACGGTCACTTCCCCTTCTGCACAATTGCGACGCTTGTGACATACCAATTCTATGCGTACCCCTTGTCCACACAGTAGCACATCCCCTTTTGCACAATTACAACCCTTGTGACATACTGATTCTACGCGTACCCCTGTGGTCGTGCAGATCCCTCACAAACTACTTTATTATGCCGCACTCTCTTTCAACTGTCCACAACAGTGAGACTATACTTTGGTCAGTTATTCAGGTAGCCGGCCCACCCGTGTAGAGCTTCAGGTAACTGCCATTTATGCTTCCTGGGAAGGGCTCTCCATTGAGTTTGCTAAGCTGGACCGCACCTCCATCTGTGACTTCTTTGACGACATATGGTCCTAACCAATGCATCCAGAGTTTTCCAGGGAATTTCTTGAACTTGCTGTCATATAGCAATACTAAATCATTTTCCTTGAACATGTGCAACTTGATATGGTGATCATGCCAAGCTTTTTCGAGCTGCTTTTGTACCTACAGATGGAATCCTGCCAGAAACTGTTCCTCCTCTAGTTCTTCCATTTGTGTGAACCTTTCTTCCAATGCTCCATGGTATACCATGCTTGTCATTGCTACTATTCGCAAATTGGGTACAATGTATTCCATTGGCATGACAACTTCCATGCTGTAGACTAATCGGAAAGGTGTTTGAACCGTCAATTTCTTGCAAGTAGTTCGGTATGCCCATAACGCAGCAGGTATGCGCAAATCCTAATCATTTTGTTGGAATTCCTCAGTGAGTGTGCTAATAGTTTCATTTAGGAAGTGCATTCCATGGTCGCTCATTAGAATTTTTGGGCGTCCAAACCATGTCAACAAATTGTTGAACAAAAATTTCGTAGTTGTAGTGGCCATGAAGTCCTTAACTGATTGTGCTTCTGCCCATCGAGTCAAGTATTCTATCGCAGTGATGATATAGCACACACAAAGTTGATTGCCCATTTCTCAAATAGTTATAGTGTCATCTGTGGATTGAGCGCATTTCCTCCCTGCGCGATGGTTTCCTAGTCTGTTGACATACATCACAGGCCCGATAGTATGCTTTTGAGTCTTGACGTAAATTTGGCCACTAGAGTCCGGTGCGAAGAATCTTTTTTCCTATCGCCCTCCACGCATAATGTCCTCCTACAACCCTTCCATGTGCTTGTGCGAGGATTTTTCTACATTCAAATTTAGGTACATATCTTCATAATATTTCGTCATTTCCCATTTTGTAGAGGTGCCCCGCAATAACAGTAAAATCCACTGCGCGTACCACCAATTCTTTCTTCTACTGGACTGAATACCCCTGTGGCACAGTTCCTATGGTTAAGAAATGGATTATATCCTCGAAGTGGCCATCTGCGATGTGCACTACATAGAGTCGCGCATCATGTAGTCCTTCCTCCAAATTAGTTGGCTCCTCACCGTTCTCAATTTAGGACAGGTGATTGGGGCCTACGTTTAGGCGTCCTAGCTTTATGATGACCACCGTGTAGATAGTGGTGGTATTCCTAGAGCACATATACCATCGCCAGTCCCTCATGCTCAGTAGTGGAGTAGTTCTTTTCAGCTTTAGACAATCGTCGACTAGAAAACGCAATCGGGTGTTCAATGCCTTCTGCTCCTTCCAGCATGAATACAACACCCAACATGATACACGATGCATCAACATGTACATGAAATTCAATGTCGCATTTTGAGAAAATCAAAATGGGGGTGGATGCCATATTTTCCTTTAAAATCTCCAAACTCTTCTTACATTCCTCATTCCAACAATAGGTAGCGTCCTTTTTCAACAATTGTTCCATTGGTGCCATGATTTGTGCGTAGACCTTAATAAACTTTCAATAGTATCTAGTGTGTCCCAACATGGTATGGAGTTGTTTGACACTGCACAATGCTTGCAGATTGAGTATTATAGCAATTTATGTAGGGTCCACCATCAATCCTTGTTTGCAGACTACATGGCTGAGAAAGTTGCCAAAAGGGACAAGGAATGTACACTTTTTAAGATTTAGCGTAGTCTGGTGTTGTCGACACATATCCAGCATCAACTATAAGCTTGCTACATGTTTCTTGACTATCCCAAATATAGTCCAATCATCAAAATAAACCTCCAAAAACTAATGAATGAATTCTTTGAATGCAGCCACTACTACGTGTGAAAATATCGTTGGCGCATTCTTCAATTTGAAGGGCATAATGGTGTAATGAAAACATCCCCTTTCGTCACGAAGGTATTCTTCCTCCTATCTTCCAGTGTGATCTTGATTTGATGGTATCCAGAGAACCCATTTGTGAATGAGTACGCTTCCCGTCCACCAACATTCTCCAAGACTTCATCTGTAAATGGGGTCAAGAACGGGTCATGAACATAGGCATCATTCCATTCTTAGAGGTCCACACAGATTCAAATTTCGCCCTTCTATTTTTCTCTTGTACTATCATAGGATCCACCCAGTTAGACTCTTACATAGATTCAATAATTCCCACTGCCAACATTTTGTCCAATTCTTCATGAAATTTTTCCTTATACTTCGGATTCAAATGGTAAGGACGCTGCTTTATTGGCTTCATGTTTGGCTTTAGAGTTATCTTCATCATCCCCAGGTCACTAAGAATCTCCTTTAACTCTGTCATTTTTGTCGGGAATAAGTCTTGATATTCGCACAGTAATTTGACAACTTTATCCACCATGGCATCATCCCAGTGGTCCCCCAGGATCATGTCCTTCAATTCCTCCTTTGTACCAGTGTCTACCTATTTCGTTCTTAGTCACATTGTGATGTTGGCATCCTTGATCAACCGTCCTCAAACTTTGCATCTCCCCTCTGTTTCCGGGATGTTAATGTTTTGGGGGTCATGATCATCATTCTCTGCTTGTAGTTTTTAACATTCAAGGGCATGGCTTAACTGACGTGACCATTCTGGTTGAATGATTTCTTCTAGTTGCTGTGGTAATTTGAAGATATCGGCTTTCACAATTTGTAGCTCATCGTCAATAGTATCCATTCATTGGTATTGAAATAAGAATGTTAATAAAAACCCTTCATGCAAGATATCCCATTCACCCGTACCATGTTGGAGCTCTATCTCAGTATACTAGTTTCTGGGGATGACATCCAAGGTGTGATAGAATAAATGTATCCATTTAGGCTGGGGCTCTTCACCATAGGCTTTAGTCCATTTTACAAAGTGCATGTGCGGGTCATGATGTCCATCATATTTCTCAGTTATTTATAGTTCTAGCTTCCCAAACCTTAGCTACATCATCCTTCTGCAATCATACCAGCTTTCAAAATTCCCTTCATGTCTTCCCTACCAATGAGTGGGTGTTGTGCACATCACCCAATTTAATGCATCGAACCACTGGTGCTCTGGTACTGCACTCTCAAACTTACTTAAGAATTCGTCCACCACTGTTAGTCCATCATATGTTGGTAGATCCCGAGCCTGGGTGGTTATGTAATGTAGTGATTTGGTCATCATATTACAATTTAGTGTCGTTACTTCACTCAACTGATTGTGCCATCGCTAATATTCTTCGCCCAACTCTGATAGGAAGGATTCTGTGTGTTTTCATGGGGTCCTTTCATCTATAGTAGGATGTAGCCAATCCTGGTTTCGCGCAGTTAGCTTGTAGATACAATCTAAATCTCTGTCACTTCCATCATCGCACACAGGTTCTATGTAATGCTGTCCTTTGACGAGATCCAATGGAACTATCAGACGTAGGGACTTTGTTTCATAAATCATTTTCCACTTTTTTAGATTGATGACTCCATTCATGTCCATTGCCCAGTCTATTCCGAGCAATGAAGAGTAAGGGTTACTGTCATCCACAATCTCTATTACCTAAAAGTATGTCTTCATGCTTGCGCCATTGATATCCATTGTTACTCCGGTCAATCTGCCCATGGGAAAGATATTTTGTTGGTTTTCCATCTATAGTTGAATGGGAGACCATTGTAGTGCGAGCCTACCCATGCATTCCCAAGTCTGCTTTGGTAATACATTCATGTCTGACCCTAGGTCTAAGATTACTTGATCCATCTCATATTCACCAATTTGTGCTATCAACCACATTTCCTGTCCGGTGTGGAGGGCATGCTTCCCCATTTTTCGAACTACTTGTGGTTGTCCTGACCCTGCACACCTAGCAATCAATTCTTATAGTCCTTTAACTGCCTTATTATCACGCAACAATTTCATACATTTCTCTAAAAGGGTAGTGAGCATCGAGGGATCCAATTCCACCTCTCGGTAATCCCCTCTACTTGAATTAGAGACCTCTGCAGAGCTCTTCTTAGCTTCCATAAAGGTTTATTTTTCATGGTCCAAGTCAAACTCAAGTTCTTTTGCAGGAGCCTTACATACCCAAGTGTTTTTGTCAAGCTTCTTCCCCTTATCCTCCCCCATGGTCATGCCACTCCTAAGCATCATGTTCATGTTGGGGTCCTCTTCACGTGGTTCAGACCTCATTATTTGGATGTTTTGCATTGGGGTGGGATGCAACACCCCTTTTTCATGCATTTACATGATTAGCGTTGGACAATCTATCATTTCATGATCAAACTATTCATAGTATGGGAAAGATAATCTCATCGGGTTGGTACAATCATGAGTGTAGTGCCCAGGGCCTCTATAATTATAACAAATTAGTTGTCCGTGGCCTCTCCCAGGCCCCATTCCCTCGGGACCCCGCCCTCACCCTTAGAAGCCACCCCGCACTATTGCTGCAGCTGGATCGAGGCCTCGAGTTTTTGTCTGCATTCAATAAGCTGGAGTCCTATCCATCATTAGTTCATAGCTTTGACATGTTCACTCATCATGACCCACTGATCTACAAAAATTACAATACAGTTGTTGCTAAGTCTGGGTATATTTCTGCAACAAGTGACAGTTGTCTGTCGTGTGCTTTCCTCCCACCTAACAAATCACACACCAGAGAGCAGCGAATACCCTCAGACCTGCTTCCACCTTTGGTATCAACGACATCAGTCCCCCTCCTGCAAAATAGTTTGTGAATACAGGACAATGTTCCTTATCGTGACCCTAGCCCTTATGTTTTATACACCACACTTCTTTACATGCCTTTGGCCGGGCGCCTTATCTTGCTTCAAGCTCTGCATCTCTAAGCACAGGTTTTGTAGTTGTGTGTGGATTTGTTGGACTACCAACCATGGATCCTGTATCAGTGTTTCATGCAGCCTCATTGCCATTTCCAATGCCTCTGCCTAGGTTGAGAGTTTCTGTTGTGATAGTGTTGTCCTTAGGTGTGGTCTCAAAGACGCCACAAACCACGTGCGGTGTTGTGCGTCCGTTAGTGTCATATTAGCCTCACGGATTGTAGTTTTTAACCTTTGATATAGATCCTAGGGGGTTTCACCTAGAAGCATCGCGATCTCCTTAAATCCTATAATCGGCTGCATCTCCGATTTCGGTCGAATAAAATCTCTATTCAACGCACTCTAAATTTTCTATTCCGGCATTCAAGTGATCATTTGACTGTTTGATATACCAAGTCAATGCACGATCTTGAAATGCACTTACCAATGTGGCATTTTTTATGTTATCATCCGTAACCCCGTGTGCTTCCCACACTACCATTACTACAAACCAAAACTGATCGGGATCTTCGTTTCCTACTCCTCTGAATATAGGCAACTTGATCATGTTCACCATGCTAGACTACTAGTTTGGTGGAGGAAGAGTGGGTGAAGTTCGAGGTGAAGAAGGTGATGGGAGTGGTGGCGTTAATGGAGATGATAACTGCAGAATGAGATGATAGCTGTGGAATGGGCTTCTCAATCAAACTGACCGCACTCCTTGGAGAAAACCAAGGGAATTCTTCCTTACTGGCTCACGGTGGTGAAATTAAAGGATTGTT
Organism: Pinus taeda; assembly: GCA_000404065.3. NCBI lineage: Eukaryota > Viridiplantae > Streptophyta > Pinopsida > Pinales > Pinaceae > Pinus > Pinus taeda. The sequence continues at coordinate 23,671 of APFE031465796.1, read as the reverse complement.
TCTTAACCCTTCAATCCCTTTGAAGCTCCTTCTGCTTCGCATCGTTCTAGTCATTAATGTATGTGCATCACCCGTTTTTCACATAACAACATCTTAATCTAGGTATGTAGAGACTTAAAAGTTGACGTACTTGCCTCACGGTCCTTTGAGAAAATGTCTTTTGGCTTCACTGTAGCTAACAATTGTGTCTATCACAAATTTAGTGATAAACCCTCCTATTATCCGATCCAACCAATGATCTACGGCCCGTGAGATCTTATCTTCAGAAGCTTCCAGCCTGCGCACTAACTCTAGAGTCCACACTATCGACTGATCAAGCTTTTCACCTACCTATGTTGTCTGCTAACCTCGCGATCCACTCATACAGTTCTAATGAGAAGGACGCGAAGAAGATCTTGTGGATTTCCGTGTATATGTAGCAATATAGCCACCTCTTCTCAAATATCTGTGGGGTTTTATTTTCCTGCACCACAAACTTGTGAAGCTTCTGATCCAACCAATCTTCAGTCTCTTTATTTGTAGGGTTCCAGTGTTCCGACATCAGACATCCCTTAGGTAGATCCTGGTCCCAACAACGGAACCATTTGTTGGCTTATTGGGGCCTGACCCAGGTACGGAAGTGTTTAAGCCAAACAAATCCCATACTATCAGCCCTTTCGACAACAATCCATGGAGCACAGACTAAAGTCTCACTCGAGGTAGTATAGGAGGGTGCTAGAACCAAGTTTTCACACCCTAGGGATGTCTTGATGGGGTCTGGGTTTGCGCGGAGCAATCCTAAGTGCAGGGCTACTTCACACAACTATGTTTTCTTAGTCAAGCGTGAATACAATTTACCCTTTCCGGTGCTTCTTATTATTATAGATCTTTGTTTATTTGCGTAGTTACAGTACTTCCAGTAATTATTCAACTTTAACAGAGATGCTCACAACCATAAATCTTAAAGATTAAATAAAACCATAACATAAGCATAACATATAGATCTGCAATCAGTTGTCTAAACCAAAATCGAGAATAGATACGTAATATTTCAGAATCACTTATCTTTATTAGTGCCCTTTATCCGATTACAACCAACTTCTTGCTCTGCGCACACCGCTACAGGGGTCTAGGCACATAGCTGCGGACTCTAACTAGGCCTCCACACACACACCTGTGGAGCCTCTAATTCCTATTACAACCCAAACTTGCACTTCACAAACTCAGATCCACTATCTCCTTCAAACACCCATATTACTCTTAGTACCAAAAAGCTATCTTACACTTAGAGCCTTGCTCTTATTTATACATTCCCATGGTCCGCAGACCATGGGCAAGCTGACACATTCTAGATTAACTTATAATATTTTAGGGCAGACTACCCTTGGACTTGACCCATTACAATTCGTGCTCTGCACATTTCGCAGAGCGTTTCTAGTAAAATAGCCAAAAATGTGGGTTTCAAGCCCCAAAACCATTACGCGAGGGATTCGCTACCCAACACTGCACTTATAATTTTACTTCACCACAAATTGGCGACTCCATTGGGGAACCCAATCCTTTTTTTTGTCTTGGACTTCATGATTTCGTGAGAACTTTTCTAGTTCCATGTTTTCCCTTTGGTTCTATTTCTTTTCTCATGTTTACTAGTCTGAGTCTAAAATTCATAGTAGCAGATATGGTCCCTGTTTTCAAAAAAATTATTATTTTTCCTTAGCTCCCTCAATTAGCACACTTAATTCACTAACAGTCGCACTAACCAGCGCGATTTGCTAAGAAACAGTCATGTCAACCACCCTCTAGCGCTTATTGTCAATTAGGCAGTCGCGTTGATGCCTATAAGTGAATATTAGCGCTTGATCCAAATCTTGGCTAGTGTGTTTTTCTCTTATGGTTTTGACCCTGTAATCCTTTCTAACTGTTTTCTCCCCGATTAGAAAGCTAATTTTCATTTGGTTTTGTTTACTTGTTGGCTTATCATCTTTCTACTTGATTGATTGAGTCATTGAGTGGCCAGCGACACTAGGGTATCTAGTTGGTCGTCCATTTGGTAGTTTGCGTACTCACTAAGTCGGGTTGTGGGTGTGCTTACTCTTTGCATTTTGTTTTGGTCCTTTTTATGACTTTGACCTCTTTTTGCACAAGTTTGAAAAGTTTTCATTTACTTGCCTAAGCACTTGGATCTTTTTGGCATGGATTACATTGCTCGTCTTGTGTTTGGTAAAGTTGGTGTTTCATTGATCTGAATGAACTTCTCTTTTGATGTTTTCATCCACTTGAAGAGCTTATTGTCTCAAACAATTTTCATTGAAAGATTACATGCGAAGAGTTTTTTTCATTGTTTCATGAAAAAGTATGAAATTCTAGCATGTTGCATCACTATGTTACGATAACTTGCATCTTCAAAAGACCAGAATTGCATCAGCATTTGAAAAAAGGAAGAGAATTTTTTGTTTTTGAAAGGACCAATAGATAAGTGCTTGTCAGGAAATTAGGAATTAGAATACATTTTTCATTAGTTTATTTTTTGAAAAAGTAAGGTAGTGAAAGATCATTTCGTTTTTATTTGCTTGACTGTTTTCATTTTATTGAGTAGTTTCTACCATCTCTAGTGTAGGCATTCATCGAATTGAAAGGATCTTGTCTCATTTAGATGCATTTAATTTTTTTCTAGTAGCATCAGTAAGACCCGAAAACTAAAACATAACTCAAGATTAACTTTAAAATGAACTCAATTAACCTAAGGTGAATTTGACATTAACGACCATATCTAGAAGGTCTAGGCTAGAGATGTGTTCCAAAATATTTAAACCTAGAAGTTGTCATTAGCTTTGGCATTAGACAACGCTAGTATGGATTTGTACTCCCCATACCATCGAGCATATAACGGGAGACCCCACTAGGCTGCAATCCTTTTATCCTTAGGAAGCTGAGTCAACCACCTTGCAAAATTGATACACAGAATGCAGCATTTGGGGAGATTGCCTGATTATACTTCTTGGTTCGCCAGGAGGTATTATGTAGTTCATGGTTACCTGGTAATCCTATTTACCTAGACCATCTAGAGAAGTCATTTGATCTTTCTGACTCATTAGAATTAAAAGATCATTCGATCACATGACCTTTCAAGCTCATTTCCAATCGAAAGCGATAGAGTTATCTTTGTTTCTTTCTCGATTCTTAAAAAATGAAAGAGAATCAGTATTTTATGCATCTTAATAATTCATTTCCCATGATCCAAAACACCCTATTAGTCTTTTTGAGACCAAATTGTGAGTTTCTTTAAAAGAACATTTTAAAGCCTTGAAGTTATCTGTTCCATTGAATAAGACAAGGTCATCATGGCTGAACCATCCGCTTCACCCAATTCCTCTTCCTTTCCTTCATCTGAAAGATTGTCTAAGGAGCCATTTCCTGAGTTGCCAGAGTCACTCGAGGATAAAAATGTTGAACTCTGAATTGTTTTGAGTGTTCAACCATTGTCACCTCATCCTCCTTCTACTTTCGATATTGGGTCATCTGCTGATCTTGGCCTCGAATTTCTAGACAACCTCGTTCGAACTCCAAAGAACTCGCTAATTAATGATGGTAAGCTTGGACTAGTTATCTTCCCTCTGAACCCTTTGTTTGATGCTATTGAGATATCACCACAACATCCTTACAGTCCGTACGAGCATCCATGTGTTCCTCTGGAACTATCGCCTTGTACTCGTTTGGCCATTCGTTGTTATTTGTTTTCAAACATGGAACCTGAACGCAATGCTCCAGTCACATCACTAGATGAGTCCAAAGTTTCTACTCCACACACGGTTGAGGGGGAATAATTGCAATTGCAGTTTCCTCCCGAGGGTTTCCCTTTTCTAGAAGGTATTCCCACCAGTTTTCCACCCAACTATGTGTCTTTGACATAGTTGGTTTCAGGTACACCTAGTGCCTCATCACTTTACCATAATCTTGTATAGGCATCAGGCACTAAGCCTACGTTAAGTATGTTCATTACGAACATGACTTCCCAATAGGCTATTACTTAATTCTTGGTGTAGCCCACCATTCTGAATACTCTTGTATCATCAATCGCAGTTACTTGTTAGGCACAACCAGTAGTTTCAAAGATTTTCTTTGTCAATTCCTCCATCCCACTAGTCAGTGGCTAGATTGTGCCACCACTTACGGGGAAAAACCTAAATTTTTCTATGGTGTCAAGTGCCACCAATGTGAGAGGCTCACAGGCTCACATGCTTGGTATAAACCAACCTTCTTCTGGTATTATTTATAACCCTATTGATCCTACCAGATTAAGCAATGTCCAGTACCAACATGTTCATAATCATGTTCATCCATCTGGATCGAGCAATGCTCAGTATCAGCAGCCCTATGGGGCTCAAGTCCAATACCAAAATCTTTACAATCCATATGGTTCTCAAGGAATGGTTAATGAACCTTACACCATCCAATATGGGTAGTACATCCAGCCTAGCTATGGCCGTTTTCAGTTCCAAAATTTTCTAGGCACTATTCAAGTACCCTTGCAATAGCAAGGACAACCTCTACAATAACAAGGGAAACCTTTGTTACCGCAGGGGCAATATTTGTTGTAGCAAGGGCTCTCTGTGTAGCAGTAAGGGAAAATTATCCCACAACAAGGTCACCTACAACAACCGCAAGGTCAATCCTTACAATAGTTGTAGCAAGTCATGCAGTAGCAAATGCAATATCCTCTGTACACCTATCAACCCATGTCCTTGCAGGTCCAACCTCTGCAGCCCCAGGGACAAATTTTGCAACTACAAGGTCAAACTTTGCAACAAGAAAACCAACCAGGGCAACAACAACCCTTGCAAGGGCAGGGTCAAGGTCAAGTCCTGTAGAAGGAGGCCCAAAATCCTCATGTCGTAGGTCAACGGGTTCAGAATCCTGCCTGCCAAAGGAATCAGGTACAAAATCCCTACGTCCAAGGGCAACAAGTGTATCAACTTGATGCCCAAGGATTATAGGTCCATAATCCTGTTCTTTAGGGACAACAGGTTCATCAACCGTATGTTCAAGGACAACATGTCCCATATCCATATGTCCAAGGTCAAGAGGCTCAACAACCTTTTAACCCCTACATTTCTTATCAGCAACCTATGCCTAAACAGTTCCAAGGTATTCATGGCCAAAATCCCCCATTGTGGGGCCAAAATCCTTACCAGCAAGGATGGGCTCCTCCCTATGAGCCCACTCATCAACCTACCATGCCATTTAACACTCAATTACCTTGTATCATGCCTTACAAATGATCTAATCCTTCATTGATCGCACTTGCCTCCAGTATTGTCCAAGATACCAAGTGATTTCCCAATGTTCGATGGGAAAGCTAAAGAAGATCCTCAGGCCCATGTGATGACATATCACCTCTGGTGCTTGTCAAACTCGTATGTGGATGATTCCATTCATTTCCGTCTTTTCCAACAAACCCTTACTGGTGCTGCAGTGAAATAGTACATCAAGCTACCTCGAAGTACTTACCATGACTTTAACTCTTTAGCCATGGCTTTCCTCACACATTTTCAGTTTCTGATTCGTTGTGAAACTGGCACCTATTTTTCTCACATTGCTTAAGAAAGATATTGTGACGCACACCTCTAATCATATCCATGAATGGAGACATAGACGTCACCTGATCAAATTCGAGATTGTTGATCAGTTGCTCACTGAATGGTTTACCAAATCATTCGTAACCCCAATTGATTGTGATATAGCTATGGGTGGATGCATCACTGAAGAGCAAGCCATCACTTATGCCCAATACTTGGATCTAGTTTACTCTCAGTCTCACACTTTATACGAGTTATTACCTAATGATCTACGGCCATCATCTAATACTGCAACATCAAAGTCACCAGTTGTTCCTCCCGTTGATGGAGTTATTGGTTCAATACCCTAGACCCCTGCTAAAAATTCTTCCAAACAGAAGTTGGTCTCGAATGCTACCCCTAATAGTTCATCTTAGAATCCACCTAGCCTTAGTAAAACCTCAAAGGTCCACGCTGTCCAGTCTGCCATAGTGGACAAATCCTGGAAAGGAAAAAAGAAAGGCAAAGAAAAAGCTAAAGTCAATGCCCCGAAATAGGGTCCTCCCAAATCATCTGCCAACAAATCTTCGCAACGGAAACCCAAGTATCCCTACCTCATTTGCAAGGAAGATCACTTCACTAAGGATTTTCCCTGGTAATCCGAAGCTAGTCACCTACTCAAAGGGACCCCTGTTGTCCTCAAAGAGTTGTTTTCGTCTCAGCAGACCCAAATGGTAGACCAACCCTAATTTGCTTCCTCCAGAACTTAAGTGTTCATGATGAGCATGCCTATTAATGTGGCTACCCATTCGAATGACTATGAAACTCCAGCTCTGACAACTAGGAAAGAGAAAGAAGTTGCGCCTTTTTCTTCTACCCTAAGTTCTAGCCCTCTGGATATTGAGCACACTAACCCTTATTCCACTATGCGGCCACCCTCTTGAGGTGTACTATGGAAATCCTCATATAATCCCAATGCATGAGTTACTCAGCACTATAATATTGTTGAGGATTTGGCTCAGGTGTCGTCAGCCATGTCAGCTCTCAAGGTACTCCAAAGCTTCCCATCATAGTGGAAATATTTTCTATCAGCTATCATGGGCATCGATCCCACTAATTCCAATTTGATATGTTTTGGTCTAGAGAACCATGTTCCATGGCTCCCTCATCAGATTTCCTTTCTTATTCAGGTAATCATCAATAAGAGACCATCCACCTCACTATCATTGATGAAGGTGCTTCCACCTGCATCATGTCAACCGCATGTTGGAAGGCTATTGGTTCCCCTACATTGAACCAGTCTCCAAACAATTTGGAAGCTTTCGATGGGTGTGATTTGTGACCCTTAGGTGTCTTACCTAACCTTTCCATCACCCTGGAAAGCAAGACAGTGCAATTCGAAGTAGAAATTTTTGATGCCAATATCAATTATAATCTTCTACTCTACCAAAGTTGGACTCATGCCATGCATGTCATGGCCTCCTCTTTATTTCGCGAGATTCTTCTGCCCCATCAAGGGAAAATTGTCATTGTCAATCAACTATATTTCTTTGCCTCTTCCTCCTCAGATGGCAATGTTCCGTACATCAAGCACTCTAGTGATCCCTATGAGAGTGTGGGGGTAGGCCTTTTCAAAGATTCTGCCTTAATGGGATTTTTTCCACTCTCACCTCCTCATGTTGCTTGGGTCAACATGATCTCAATCAAATGTGATCCCTAGGTCATACCTACACCAGATATTGTTCTTACTTGGGGCGATGTTATGCTGCTTAGTCCCGCCAAAGTCAATTATGTGGAAATTGTTTCAGCTTCAAACTCTACATTCTCTGATTCTCATATGTCAAAGACCTCTCTTGATACGTATTCTCAATCCCCTTGTCTTGGCACTTTGGAATCGTTTGATCCCTTAGCCGAGACCTTCCTTGTTGATGAAGGTATCATGGAAATCATGTCTCTCAAGGAACCACCATGGATTGATACTCATCATTGCTCATCATTCCTGCCTTGCCCAGCAGCCATGTCAACTACTTTCGAGGAGTCCTCTTCTCCATTTCCACCACCGATTGTTACTGACGAAGTATGGTCGGACGAAAATCTAGGTAATATTACCCAAACGATGCCAATTCACATTTCTATCAAACCCGCTATTGTTGAACACATTCATATTGGGGTATCTTGTTCTCCAAATTAGATCAAGACATATAGTTGTCTATTTCAAGAATTTTGTGATGTGTTTTCATGGTCTTACGAAGAAATTCCTGACACCGATCCTAGCATTTTGGTGCACGAAATACCAACGTATCTACACGTAAAGCCCATTTGCCAATGGCTTTGTCCAGTGCACCATAGGAAGGTCGATGCTATTAAGGGTGAAGTGGAAAAGCTTCTCAAGGCTGGGTTCATCTATCCCACCCCCCTTACAGACTAGGTGTGCAATATTGTCCCAGTGACTAAAAAATAAGGCATGATCCACGTTTGCATGGATTATTGAGATCTTAATCATGCCTGTCCTAAAGACAACTATCCTACTCCCTTCATTGATCAAATCATTGATGAATGTGCTGAGAGAGATATACTTTCCTTTGTGGATGGATTTTCTAGTTATAAATAGATTAATATTGCGCCGCCCAATCAAGAAAAGACAACTTTTATCTTCCCATGGGGTACGTTCATGTACAGGAAGTTCCCTTTTGGCCTCAAAAATGTTGGAGCCACATTTCAATGGGAAATTTCATACGCATTTCATGATATTCGTAACATTGTCCAACTTTACTTGGATAACCTTTTCACCCATTCTCGTAAGTGCCAAGATCACCTAGACCATCTCTGGTAGATTTTTCTACGCTGCAGACACTATAACATTTAGTTAAATTTGTACAAATGTGTTTTTTGCATGGAATCAGGATGACTTGTCAGCTTCATCATTTCCAAGGATGGTATTCACATGGATTCATTAAAAGTCGAGGCCACTATAAATTTACCGCCTCCATCCTCACTGCAGCAACTGCATAGCCTGCAAGGAGAGGCCAACTTTCTTCGTTGTTTTATACCCGACTATGCTGGAATAGCCACAGGATTTACCTAGTTGGTCTAACAAGGAACGCCCTTTGTATGGGACGAGGTGGCCCAAAATTCTTTTGATGATCTCAAGACCATCCTCATAAATGCTCCTCTGTTGCACCCACTGGACTATTATCGAGATTATTTCCTTTACCTATCCTCGGCCTCTAGCACCATTGCTATGGTCTTGGTCTAAGACAATGATGAAGGCAGCGAACATGTAATCTACTACCTTAGTCGAAATCTCCTCGACACTAAAACACATTATGCACATGTCGAGAAGTTGGCTTTGGTTACCATTCAGGTTGTTCAAAATTTTCAACACTATATCCTTTTACATACAACTACAATGATTTCTAAATGTAACCCTATCACATATGTACTGACTTCTCAGTTTCTAAGGGGCAAGTATTCTAAATGGATCACCATCCTGCAAGAATTCGATTTGATCTTCACTACGGCCAAATCTAAGAAGTCACTTGTTTTCACCAAATTGATTTGTTCTCTCCCCTCCAAGGCTCTCCCTGCTAGTGTAGATGAACAACTTCCAGATGAGACCCTTTTCCTAATTAGCACCCTTGATCCATGGTATAGTGATATCATCGTGTATCTCCAAACATCCACGTTTCGGTCCACGTTTGACCAAGGATGATCGCCGAAGGATTCGGCATCACTCCCAACCCTACCATATTATTGGGAATACTTTGTACCATGTCGGTGTTGATTCAGTTCTTTGCCGATGCCTTACGATCGAGGAAGCTGAAAGATTTCTCAATGATTGCCACTCTGGGGCATGTGGTGGTCATATGTCTAGTTATGATATAGTTCAAAAAATCCTTCATGCTGGTTATTTCTAGCCATCTATCTTCAAGGACTGCATTCTTGTTGTTCGTAAGTGCCACGAATGCCAAATTTGCTAGTGCAAGTTGTGTGCCCCACCTATTCACCTACACCCCATCATTACCATTGGTCCCTTTACCAAATGGGGCATCAATTATATGACATGTAACCCTCGTTCAGCTGGGGGGCATGGCTATAATATCATCATTGTCGAATATTTTACCAAATGGGCTGAAGCGATGCCTACATATTCTGCAGATGGTAAGATGGTGGCTCAATTCCTCTTTAACCATGTTATTTCCAGGTTCGGCGTACCCCAAGCCATTTTCATAGACCATGGCTCCCATTTCAGAGATTACATGATGGTTGAGCTAACATCTACATTGGGCTTACACCACGATGGCTCGACCCCATATTACCTTCAGGCCAATGGCCAAGTTGAAGCCATGAACAAGGTCTTGGTCACAATGCTTCAACGTAATATTGGGATGCACAAGTCAAATTGGCTTGTCATGCTCTTTTCAGCTTTGTGGGCCTACCGAACCTTAACCAAAGATGCAACTAGTTTTACACCATTCTAGCTGGTCCATGGTTTAGAAGCAACATTGTCGATCGAGTGCGAGATTCCTTCACTCAAGTTATCTATTGAACTCCTCCCCGAAACATCACCTCAAGAGGAACGCCTCTTATATTTAGAACAAATGGATGAGACTCACCATCTCACTGCCTTGGTCATTGGAGCACAAAAGAAATTGGTCAAATCTGTTGGCTTGTTGGGGCCTGACCCAAGTTCAGAGTTTATTAGCCAAACAAATCCTGGTACTACTGGCCCTTTCAGCAATAGTCTGCAGAGTGTGGACTGAGGTCTCACCCAAAGTAGTATGGGAGGGTGCTAGAACCTGGTTTCCACACCCTTGAGATTTCTGAGAGGTTTGACTGGTCTCACTGGGTGTCCCTACGCGCAGGTAACTTGGCGTGCTTCACTGTCTGTTACGCCCTGAGACTGCCTTTGTGTAGCCTAACCAAGGTTTGTGGATCTTCCACGCTACCAAAGCCATGTTTTGGGCTATTACCCATGATATTACTTCTCTTCTTATATCAGTTAATTACCTTCACGTACTTCGATGTGTTATATTATCGTTAGTTATACAAACCATTCAAGTAAGTTCATGCATCATATAAACAATATATTTGCAATTTATACCCAATCATACATTAAAACAAGAAAAGATGCACAAAAATATGGTAAAATTTATCTTTATTAATTCTTCCAACAGTTACAGACTTGACCTGCCCTATGCAATCAGCTGCAGGGGTTCGCACACTCAACTGCAAACTACTAGGCCTTTGCGCACTTAGTTGTAAAGCCTTCTCCTACTCTACAACCCAAAGACATCGTTTACACTTTGACTCAATCACTTAGACATCTCATGCTTCCATTCTTCCTTGTTGATATATATCTTTTGTAACTTAGAGCCTCGCTCCATGCTTCGTGGACCATGGGTAGGTCTATCTAGCTGACATTTCATTACAAATACTAGGGCGGACAACCCTGTGACTCTATTATAATTTCACTCCCCGCACCCACAATTCATAGAGATTTTACAAAAAGATTCAGTCAAAACTGTCTTGGGGGGATTCCGTGCCCAACAGGACCCCAACACAAACATCGTGACTTGCCCTCGAGTCACTCTATCGGCGTAGAGACCTTTGCATGGAGTCCCTCCAACTCTACTCGAACTACAACCAGGTCGGCAGTGCACTGAGCTGCTGCCCACTAGATCTGCCGCATGGGTTGTTCCGAGACTACGTTGTTGAAAGTGCTTCTCTACATCTCTGTGTGTACCACTTGGATGTTTGTGAGCTTGCCTTCAATTGTTGTTGTGATAGTGAAGGCCTTGTCAATCCAAGTTTGAATGCGCACCTTCAGGACCGCTTCCTTGTTTCATGCCGCATTCACCTATTCCTTCAGCACTTTCGCTTGCTACATCTGCGCAAGCCTCTAGGTGAGGGGCACCATCTGCACAGTTCCTTTGGTGTTGTCATACTACTGTTGGAGTTATCGTGCCTCTGTCTCTAAGCGCTGGATGTTAGGATCCTCCTGCAAAATTATGACGACTTCCAATGACTCTTCCAACATGTCAATGCAGTCCCACACTCCACTTTCAATTTCATCCAAGCCCGTTGTAATAGCGCTAGCGCATTGTTCTCTAACTTCTAGAAGGGTAGATGGCTATGCCTTTAACCGTAGCTCAACGATCTAGAGGTTCAGCTCCAGATGAACCTTTGTCAGTTCCTCCCGCACCTCTCATACCCCTGCTACTAACCTAAAGACACGTGCCTCTACTAGAGTGTCCACTGGGATGGCTACCTCTGGGAAGCTTTGACGAGCCTCATTTATTACTTGTTCCAGTTGTTGATTCTGTGACACCACTTCATCGTGCTACAAGCTTAGCTATTCCATATTGAGTTTTTTCTCATTGATGACTTGCAGTGCGCAGCTAGCTCTCCCTAGCTCATAGTTCTATAGTTATCTCATCCTGCATAAGATATAAGGTATCCCGTGGGAGCGCAACCAGGTTGATGCCGAGACCCTTCTTTGTGCTAATCGTAGGCCTATCGGCCTCATTTGCTATCACTAGCGCCCCTTCTGGAAACATAACAGTATTCATCACCCGGGCATGCGTCATCTGTTATACTACCATTGTTCTGACTGTGAAGCTGGTCAAAAGGGTACCAGCCTATGGAGTGAGCACCTGCAACTCCTGTAACTGCATCCCAAGGGCCCCCAACACAATCTAGTTCTCCAGCATGAAATCCTGGAGGGACCCAAAGGTGACATCATGCACTGTTTCACCAATGTCATGCAGATCACCTTCGGTAAGAGTGATTGGGTCCATAGATAATTTTGATGCCTTGACCTTTTTGTGCAAACTTGTTCACTCTGTCACGTGCGGGCACTTCAACTGTGTTGATGCGGTTTGTGGATATGTTCCACCCCCTTCTTCCTCTGCTTCCTGCTCATGTGAAGGTGACTTTTGGCCCTTGCACGCCCTTACAACTGCCTCCTATGCTACTACTGCTGCTGCCTTTTCATGTTCAGTCGTTGTTTTTGTAGTGTCCTGTGCCATCCACGCTTCAGCTGTTGTTGCCTCCTTCCTTCATTTTTCTGCCAATTGGGCCATATGCAATTTGGCTCCTTCTTTCTGCCTGTATGCCACTGACTTCTCTATTTCTACGAAGTTGGGCGCACGCCACTCTAGTGGCCATGTCTCCAAGACATTAAAGATGACATCATCTATAGTGACAAAGGGTAGCTTCCTCCATTGTTTGGTCAGGTCTTTGTGTGCTCTAATGTATATATTGTGGATGTCTACTTTAAATTCTGCAAAAGTCTACAGTCTATTGTAGGCAGTGGGCGACAACCACAGCTTACGGTTGATCCCCATTCTGAGGATCATCTCCATGAACACCCAAAATATTTTACTCTTAGGGATCCTTTCGGCATTCTTTGTGGCCCAAAGTAAAGCAGACTTCGTAGCCTCTACCAAATTCCTGCCAATTATGGGGAATTGACTTTCTTCAGGCAATTCTCCTGCCACAAGCACTATGGACAGCAAAAGCCATGCATAGTCGAATGTTTTGCCTTGTTCGTAATATTTGTGGCAATTCTCCAATATTTCCTTGCGGAGGAACTTAGAACAGTTGAATTGGACCCCCTCCATGTATTGCTCGGCAAGTGCTACCATCTGCATGAGTACCTCATTCGTGTGGCACTTGCAAAGAACTTTACTGACCAGTATTTGGGTCGCCACTCTTACTACTTTATCATTAATGCTGGATATGACATAGCCCCTCTTCTTCTTGGTTAGCTTGTACTTCTTCTTCATGGCCTCCACGATGGTCAAATCACTGCTTTTTTATTCTGAGATGTCAGCAGGGTCCTCCCCTTTGCATGGAAGCCTGGAAATTCGGTGAACCAAGTTTGTTGTGATGGGGATGGGCTGCTCCAACAATAAACACCCATCATGCACTAGGCAAAGTAGTTGCCTGATGACGAAAATGGTTATTGGGGCACGACGGAAATGTGGCACCCAAAGCAGGTTAAGTAGTCCAGCCTTTTCCACTCCGCATAACCACTTTCATGGCTCTAATTTAGTAACCCCCACCATAGTGTTCTGCTTGGGCCTCATGAAGTTTGTGGTCACAAGTTGAGGGAACTTCTCATGGTCAGCGAGGTCCCAATCTTCGAAATTCAAGATCGACACCCGTGCTAGGTGCATGCCCTCAAAAATAATTTTGTCTGGGAGGAGCGAGGTCTGGAGCAAGCTTTTGGTCTCACCAAGGTCCTTGGGCACTTTAGCCTTTCCTTTCTGTAGGGGGATATAGGCAGGTAGTTTTTTCGGGGGTTATGCGGGCTCAACTTCCTCTCCCATGCCTTCGTCCTCATCCTCTTCGATAATTAGGTCCTCTAGGTCTTCCTCTTCTTCATCGGTCTCTATGGTGACAACTTTCCCCTTGTCCTCCATTGCCAGCCTGGTGCATAGTGGGTTTTTCGGGGACACACGTATGGGAACCGTCACTTGGTTTTCCTTATTGGGTCTTGGTGTGCGTGGAAATTTCGAGATTTATGCCAAAATCCCTGTTACCAGGAATAACGTCCACTTGGATGCTGCTATTCCCACTAAGACTAGTAGCTATCTTAGAAACAAACAAGTAAAGTCTACTTTCGTTTTCCTTTATGAAAATAGATAAGAGTGGAATAAAGGAGACCAACCTTAGTCTTGCACTTGATTTCCTTATTTGATTCCTCTCCTTCCTCATAGAGCTTTGTCGCTTCTTCTTCATCTTCCCAGCTTTAAAGAGCACCTGTGGAATCACAGCAACATACTACTATCGAAGAACAAAGATCTATATTCATAAATAACTCACGACCAGATATGTCTTAACCATACAAATGCATATATAAGCAAACATACAAGAATATGGAGGAAAACTTGAATAGCTTTATTAAGATCAAAAGTAGCAAGAGGATTACAACCATATGTTCTCACCCAGCATCATCCTCTAGCAAGAAAGCCCTTCTTCACCTCAAGTAAAGCTTAGATCACCCAACACTATGAAGTTACACCAGAAAACCAACAGCACTTTTCTACAAGATACAAAATTCTAGCCTCTAGATCTCTGTGATGAGGGATCCATATATAGATGATTGTAGGGGGGTGATTCACCTTTTGGGGTTTTGATTAGTGTCATCTCTCTAATAGTTCTTGATTCCACTTGGAGACTGATGATCTCTTACTCATCCCTGGTCGAAAACAGAGAGGCAAGTTTCAGAGGGGAAGTTTCTGGAAGATCCCATGATCTTCCACCTCACAAACTGTCTCTGCCATTTGTCCATTCACGCCCATCACACCGTACAAAGGGGCCATTCAGTGTGCATCACACCCTTTACACTAGGAAGGTGATATGCATCACACCCTCTGCACTGGGTATTTAGTATGGTCTAGTTTTGACCATTTCTAAGTAGTTTTTAGTGGAGAACTTCTGGGAGATGATGTAATCAGCTGACCTTGTTCCTTTAGGCAGTGAAGCAACACTTTTAGGGACTTAGGAGCCCTCAGTTTATGGACATTTATGATTGTGGTTGTAGTGCCCAAAAATGTCTATAACAGTTGGCCCCTAAAGCATGAGGTTGTTAATCTTTTGATGTTGGGTGAAATGCTTTACCGTGAGGATCCGAAGTTTTTTCGAGCTGGGAGGCGACCTGTAATAAGATACAATACAATACATTATCTTCATAATATTTTCATGATCTAGCTAAGGTGGGCATTCCCAT
>APFE031465794.1:34012-64398 GCA_000404065.3 Pinus taeda | reverse complement strand
CGCGGGAGCGATCGCTCCCTGAAGCGCTCCCTCACAGACCAGGGAGCGCAAATTTTTTTACGGGAGCGATTTGGGAAGCGCGCTCCCGACCCGCTCCCGCACGGAGCGCGCTTCGGGAGCGGGTTCGAAGGGGGGGGCGCTCCCCCGCATCACTGGTTCTATGAGATGAGATAGGTTTGCTTATGGCCAAAATTTGGGATAAATTGAACAAAGATGTGGGATACCATAGCCCCGCATAATATGTAACAGTTTTTCAGCTCTAAAGAAGATAAAGTTAAGAATTAAAATTAGTTCCACATAAAGAACACATGCACCAACTATAGGTTTCCAACATGAGCAACAGAGAGAATCCACTCCATTTTTTTACCAATTAAGGAGAATGCCCAAAGTTTCTCCTTAAGTTTCTCCTTCAATTAAGGAGAAGGCCCAAAGTTTCTCCACCTTCAATTAAGGAGAGTGCCCAAAGTTTCTCCTCCTTCAATAGAGAACTATACTTGGTATAATGAAAGAACTAATCATAAAGAAAGGTAGTTGATTGCCAGGAAACCTACTGCATTAAAGGGTGTCAACAGAAATTTATTGCTGGGTCATGGACACAAAGAGGCTACCCCACAACTTCTAATGGATTACAGTAGCACACAATTACTCAATGTTCACAGAAAGTTCCGTTACTACACTAGTTCAAGGGTGCCATAAATAAGTACCATGAAAATGTCGAGGTTCAATTTATTTCATTCACCATATATTTTCATGATATGGGCATATTGACTTCCAAATGTTTAGGTCAATGAAATTTGCAATAAAATTCTAAACTGGTCCCTTCTCTTGGTACAGGAGATGAGATGTATGCATATTCCCGCATATTTTTTGTAATAATTATGAAATATGCAGGCATGCACTCATATGGGGCATGCATTCATACGGCAAATTGTTCAAATTGCCAATTGCATGCTCCAGGTGCCAATTTCACATCGATGCCGGCGAGGGCAGTAGCTGAAACCAGGCTAGCAACCATTAGAATCCGAGCGTCCCGGATCCTCGTCTTCTCTACCATCCTGCCACAGAATGCAAAAAGCAAGCAAATACTCTGCTACTATATCGCTTGCCCGATGCCATTACACCACTCAATGGTTCCAAGTGAGAGGATATTCCCAAAGTAGAAAAAATGCGTTCAGCCTGGCGAACTCCAAAAGTAAAAGAGCTCCATGAGTAAAGATATCGAAGAAAGAATGAAAGAAAATTATAAAAAGCTTATTTTGAAATCAATGTATACTAACAGCACAGAATCTGACCAGAAGGCTTCAGAGCATTCGAAAATCTCCCGATTTTAAGATTTAAAGAAAACGTAAAGAGATTGACAGGAGATTAATTTCAAATACAAAGAATTGTATTCTGGGACTCTCTCTATATCTATAGTCACAGAAAACCTCAAAAATGAAGAAAAACAAAAAGAAAGTATTAAAAAAAATGTGTAACAGCAATGCATCTAATTCTTGTCGACCAATTTTAATGAATTGATTTGAATTTAATTACTAACCCATATTGCATGCATCCTTGATTAAGCGTATCTTCCACCACCATCGTTGGCTTCATGTCAACCTCACACCCCTGAGCGGAAGACCGAGGGCTGCAGCACTCAACTTCCATGATTCAAATTCAAATCCCCTTCAAATCTCTGCTGTACCTGAAAAGAACACCCAGAATCAAACCCTAATCGCACATTCTGCCAAAATTCATGGCCAGAATAGCAATGCACACCAGAATATCCAACCTACCCAACAGAACAAAATTAAGAATAGCTTAGCCCCATTTAAAAACCACCAAATCCCGGACTTATAAACCCGCTACTCAAATCAAATCCATTCGGGGCAGCCCATCGAAACCGCCACGCTCAGCACAATAGGCCAATATAACAATCAATAAATAAATCTGCTTCTGGAACAAAAGCTGTTTAGTTACTCACCTGCAATCCGGTTTCTCTAAAGCGGTATACTACTCCAATGGGCGAAGTAGGCCTACTGATTTATTTAAATATAAGCAAAATATCTCAAGAACCGTCCGCGAGCGTTCAAAACAGGTGGCCGTTTCCTTCGGATTCCAGGTCATCGTTTTGTCAGGACCTCCGGGAAAAGCTGGCCGCCGGCCAATCCTGACTGTTCGTCGCAAGAGTACGAACGCGGGGTCATCACCAACACTGTCCGCCCCTATCCGCTGACTGTGCATGGCTCCACATGCGCTCGCTTTAGTAGTAAGTTAGAAGTTAAATAAATTCTAACATTTTTTTGGAAATTCGTGTATTATTTTGGTTATTATTATTATTATTTAATTTTAAGGTTAGGTCACGCAATTTGGGATAATCGGTAACAAGTGAGAGTTATGAGTTATCTTGAACCAGCCCAGAATCAAATCTAACTGGCTGCTAGTATAAACCTAGGCTAGGTGCAACACAATAGTAACACAATAACAATTAACTTATGCCTCAACAAGAGGTAACCGTGAGAGTTATGAGTTATCCTGAACCGGCCCAGAATCAAATCGAGAGTTATGAGTTATCCTGAACCGGCCCAGAATCAAATCCAACTGGCTGCCAGTATAAACCTAGGCTAGGTGCAACACAATAGTAACACAATAGCAATTAACTTGTGCCTCAACAAAAGGCGAGATGTCTATTGGGGGTTGCCCACTCTTTTAGCCAAGAATGAGATTTGAACCTTCAATCTCGTGGGTTTCACCGAACAAAACTTACCGTTAAACTCCATATCATTGTATACGGTCAGGCACTAAATTGGTGTATGAGACTTTTTTATTTGTGGCACAAATCAAATTGGTGTGTGAGATCCCCTTATTGTGGGACAAATCAAATTGGTGTGTGAGACCCCTTTATTTGTGGGACAAGTGGCACAAAACTTGTGGGGACCAAAGCTCTCCACCTAACCATTAAATCACATCCTTAGGACATCAAAATAGCCATCACTTGTTGTTATCATAAATGCATGAATACAAGGTAACTAATCATTGATATTTAACAAAAACAACCTAGAATTACCCATATATGGTCTTTGACTCTTTCCTTATGTCTAAAACAATCTAGAATTACCCATATATGGTCTTTTACTCTTTCCTTATGTCCCAAACAACCTAAAATTACCTACATGTGGTCTTTTACTCTTTCCTTATGTCTAAAAGAAATTAAAAACAACCCAATCCAAAATGTAATAAATTTTCTTTTTTATTATATAAATTTATTTAAAATATATATTATATATATATTATAATTTAAAATTAATATATAAAAAACAAAAAATAATAATAAATAACTTTTCAATTTAATCTAAACAATCCATGCTTTTCATTTATTTCCGTTTCTAATTTAAATTAAAGTATAACTTAAACTATTATTTTATATTATAAATTTTGTATAAAATTCTAACTCCATAGGAAGGGTAGGCCCTTAGAAGGTAAAAGAATTCAATCATATTACAAAGTCATAATTTAAATCTTTTAAGTTTTGTTATTAAGTATATTTTCTTAGTTAATTTTATAATTGAAATTATAAATTAAAATATTAATTTTTTGAAGTTTGGTAAAATTATATTAAAAAGTATTTTAAAAAACGTTTAATTATTTTTAATTTAAAATCCCATAAATTTTTGGAAATATTAATTTATTTATATATTTAAAAACATTTTAAAAACCAAAAAAACCCCGCAATTAAAAAAAACACTAAAAACTAAATTACAGCCGGTTACAGATTAATTTGTCTCAACTAAAAATTACGTTGTTAACTTTAAAGTCTAAACCATAAAAACCAAAACCTAAAAATTGAAAATTCACTACACCTAACGCACCTAATTAAATTACACCTATTACAAATTAATATGACTCAACTAAAAATTGCGTTAAAACCTAAAAATTGAAAATTCAATGCACCTAACACACTTACCGGTTGCAATCCCCAAATTAGATTTACATTAATATTATTAAAATCACGTGAGTCATCAAACCATATCCCACACTTATTAATAATAAGTACAAAACTCATCTATCATTGACTTGTCATTATTTTAGTACCTTCCCACATGTGCTACAATCTAACCTTGGTCCTTAAAGCAATTGGATCATGGTGTGAACAATGATAAGCCCTATCCTTTAGCCCTAGATTCCTCCACCAATTTGTAATGAGTGATCCATGGTCCCCTACATGAGTTGTCAACATCAACATTATCCTTTTGAAGGCCTTTTTGGTGACATGAAAGGTACATTTCAGCACAAGACACCAAAACTTTGAGATTCTCCATGCATCACAGGTGTACTTTACATATATATTTTTCCAAGGTTGGGGCTATTCATGACACCCAAGCCCACCTATTATGAGATTAGGTTGGTTTCCAATCAAGGAATCTATCAAATGAGATTAGGTTGGTTTTCAATCAATGAATCTATCACATGCTTTGTATGTAGTTGAATTATTGTGAGAGTATATTTTGGGGACCAATCCAAAAAATTAATATGATATTACATTGATCAATGTTCCCTTACAGAAATAATTTTGTATTGTCCTTTCTAAGGCTTTTCAGTGACATGAAAGGTAAAATAATGAACGGGAGACACCTCAACTTTGAGATTCTCATATGCTATAGATATTTTTCCCGAACTTTGAAATTCTGCATGATCATAGATATTTTTTCCATATTTGTGATATCCAAGTCCACTTTTTATGATGAGTTAGCGAGGGGGTGAAATTTCATCCAATCATCGATGACAACGTCACTTGTAAATTCTATTTTTTCTTGTAATTTATTAAGGAATCTAGTAGATGCTTTGTATGTAGTTGTATTGTTTATCTGTCTTCTAGATCTATGGATAATTATTCACTGGTTTACAATTGATGATTTTCCTATTAATTTGATGTGGTTTAATTAAGTTTATAAAATTTATTTTTAAAATTTGATAATACAAAAGTATAGGTATAAGTAAAATTAAATTGATAGAATTATGAGTTAAAGGAGAGGTTAGTGCTATACAAAACTAGGGTTTTTTTTATGTTATTTGTTTTTGTTATAAGGTGTAAGGACTATTGTAATCGATATGCTTTAAAATCTGAGTCGGTATAAAAAAACATATGATTAAACCTAAAGTCTTGCTTGCATGCAATAATTCACTTTTTTCTCAGTGTATTAAACATCAACAAAGTTTTTTGTTAACAAATGAGAGGTTATGAGGTCTTATTTTGCCTCTTCCCCAAGCAGCGACAAACATAACTTAGTGTTAAAATGCATATTATTGAGAATTTCTGGCATAATGGAGTCATGCTAGCCTTACTCTAAGATTATTTAGTTAAAAATTAAATGTTTGTTGAATATAATATGGTTGGAGTATGCATATGGCTCCTGGCTCTATGATTACACGTCACTGCCTAGCTCCTTTATTACACATGGCTACTTGAATGTGATGTGTTGGTATTACTGTTACATATGGTTGTGCCTAATGAATTTTGTTACAGGTATTGAATTGTCTCATCCCTTTGCTGCGGTGATCCACAAGTCGAGTTTGCATAGCTGGTTCTTTAACAGGTGTTGCTTTATGCTGTACTGTTACTAGATATGTTGTTAAGTCCACTAGGTAAGCTATTGATGATGCCTTTGCTCCTGCTTGCTTTTATGCTTATGGGTATAGAACTGTTTGTGCTACTAATGGAAGGTATGCAACTGGTACTGGATGAAGAGCTTATACACGTGCTTAAACAAGGTAAATTAGGTATGATGCTACTGGTCCTACTTATTGGTCGACATAATCAACAACTTAAACTAAAGCAGACATTGTGAACACAGAGTGGTAAAGGAAATATCTATGAACTTGAGATTGTAGTTGTTGAAATACCTTATGCTTCAGAGCTAAGAGGTTCATCTATGACTTAATTCGGTTGTAGGTTCAATATGCTTTAAGACCATAAAAATTCAGTGTTGTTCTCGTTTCTCCTACAGGAGGGGTGATTGGTCTAGTTAAGGTCTTTTAAATGCATAAATGCCTTGTGCCACTGGCTGAATACTGTTGGTGATTATCTATATTTAGTGGGGATTTCCCTCCAAGAAATTAAGACCCCCTACAATTTTCTATTTTTCGTGGGGATTTCCCTCGAAGAAATTGAGACCCGCAGCCTCGCACACTCGAGGAAGATAAGCTTTTGGTGAGTCAACCATACGGTGATGGAACCAGTTATGGGAGGCATTATTAGAACTTCTTTAGAAATGACAGACAAACCCCTTATGTTGGTGGACGAACTTCTTCCTTATGGACCTTTTCATCTTCCTGTGCCTCCTACACTCAAGAATCTTTACCTTCATATCTAACTTCAAATTTGGTAGCCTAATCATTGTTGCCTACCATCATTGGTTAGAACTGAAACCCCTTTTGGAGAATTTATCACCTTCTACCTTCCTTTCTTACCCTCTATAGGCCGGGAATAAGTAAGTTATTTAGCTTCTTTATCCCAAGTTATAACCAAAAACGACAAACCAAAATCATATTGTAGCAAGGATGTGCTACCTGTGGGCTTGGGTCAACAACAAATATAAATGAGGAGAGCGAAGATGGGTTTTCCCTCTCTGTGAAAATCTTTTGAAGGCACAACTATTTAAGGCCCAGGCTGTCAGATAATTCCCTCTGTAAGGAACAGGTGGAATAAAACTGGGTAGGATTTGAACACTTGACTGGCTTGAAAAGAATCTACTGGCTAAGTCTTCATTAGGTGAGTCAACAATGAATAATCTTTAACCTTCAGTTGTTTGAACCCCACAACTTCCTCTATACACGCCATGCATCTCAAATAGGGTGAGTTCTCCTTAGTCTCATGACTATTTATAGACCACTTTTTTTCATAACAAAACAAAGTGCACCATTGAATGACGAACCCCATAGCTTTGTTTAAACCCGACAGCTTCCTTTGGACATGCCATGCTTCTCAGACAGGGTGAGTTTTCCTTAGTTTCATGGCTATTTATGCACCACTTATTTTCATAGCAGAACAGAGTGCTCCATTGAATGCTAGGTAGATCCACCAGTGTAGAGTGATACCAATACTACCAACGAGACAGATAATTACCCCATATAATCATATTCACATGCCACAACTTCATATGGCTTAATCCACGTATTTCATGACATGTTATGGAAAATATAGTGAGGCAAGTGGACTCATGGCATGTTATGGAAAATAGAGTAGTAAGGCAAGTGGATCCATGAGGGGCCCACATGGTCATAGGTCATAGTTTAAATATTTGGTTCAAAATAATTTCACAAATCACTTTGCCCGCGATTCTCAGAATGTCTTCAACCGTTTATCCTTTATCAAACTTGCATATCCTTTGTGCAGCTTGAAAGAAGTTACCAATGTAGATCCTTTGATTTATAGAAATAATGAAATGAGAATAGCTACATGTGTAGATAGAAAAATTACCATAGAATTGGCTATAAGCACTTTCCAACATACTATTCCAATTGCGGGTATAATTTCTATAACTTTAGGACAAAAGAGCATTATTCCTTTGACAAAGATTAGAAACAACCATGTTTTCTCACATAGGAAAATGCCTTATAGTGACTATAGTGACTCACAACTTATTCAAAATTCTAAAACCCCCAACCCTAAGTCCAATTATTTACAAGGTTAAACTTGTTGAGAAATATTTCAATTCACAACCTATATCTAGGAGGGAAAACAAACTTCATGTAATAGCCCTCGTGAAAATTCCATGTAATAAAAGTTAAAAACAATAACCATGGATGAATGGGACACTTACTCCAAGCTGAATGTTGGGCAAGACATCCTAGGGGGTGTTCATTTGGTTGTTTATGGCTCGGGAAATTGGCAAGGGAAATGGCTAAGGCATTAAAAGGAAAAAAGGCATTTTGGCACATTTATTTATGAAAATAATGGAAATTAAGAGAAAAAGGAGGTGAAAGATCACAAGTTGCATGTGAGGAGGAAAATGAAGGAAAATAATGGAAAATGAAGAAAATAGAGGCCTCATTCATAAAAAGGCTTTTGAGGATCAGCAAGTAACCTTTTGTCAATTCAATGTTGGAGCTCTCTCATTATTCTCTCTCTCTCTCTCATACTCTTGGACACTTAGAGTTTTCTTGGAGCACTTTAGAATTGGAGCAAGAAAGGCAAAGAGGACAAGAGGAAGCAAAGATCAAGCAAAGAAAGGCAAGATCAAGCAGCTACAATAGGCTTCATTGTAGGTATCGACGTGCATGTGTATTTTCCTTTCTAGATTTGGGATGCATGGGATTGCATGTGTCTCTTTTCTACCGTGGCATGGGTTTTTCCAGGTGTGACAGTATTTTCAGCCTAACCTTTCCATTTCTTGATAGCTTTGATGAGATGGGTTCTCTCATGTGGTTTGTATGGGATGGACGGATTGGATTTGAAGTCGAGTAGGGTGGATCTCCAAATTGACAAACAAATGGCGGTAGTGGTCCTTGAACCAGATTGAGGATGCACAAAGCCATTGGCCTAGTAGCCCCTGAACTAGACTGTGGGTTGCAATAAATCCAGATTGTGTGCCTCGGTGAGCCTAGGAATCCTTATCGATGGATGACAGGATATACGGTAAAGCAAAGAGGTGGATTTTCTCTTTGTTGGGCCTAGTGATTCAGGGATGGAACGCATGATAAATCCTGGAGAGCATGTCTCGGTGTAGGGCCTAGTGATCCTTGGATCAGACTACAGATGCACGGTAAACCTTGAGAGACTAGGAGGCACTCAAATTCCTCACGGTGTAGACGAAGAACTCCGGTGGAATCCACATTTATTGGTGTTTTTGATGTGTTCTATGAGTCCCACATTCATGCTTGGAATATGGCACAGGGGTGATTGGTTGAAGAGAGACTTGGCTCAGCCAATCTATGGTCGGGTGCAACGTGGTAGTCCCATCACCGATTGGTTCATTGCATTAATTAATTAGAAATTCATTCCATTGATTTTCACTATAAATGTATTGGTGTATATATGGATTTTGATGGCTGATATGTTTATTGTATTTTTGTTCCTATTATGTTGGTTATATGTACGTTTTATGACAGCGTCTATGTTTGGCTCTGAACATGTTTTTACTTGAATTTGAATGGATATTGTATCTATGACCTAATAAGTGATAAGGCAACAAATGACATGAGGAAACAATGGTTCATGGCGATTCTCAGATAAGTAAGAGATCCCTACACTTAGTTATGTTGGTTACACTTGTAGGTTAAATGTTAACAATATGTTTGATGAAATGTCTGTCAAGACTAGTAGGGGTCTGGTTAAGGTCTTGATCAACTATTTACTTTTTCATCATTATTTCCCTGTACTTTACTTAATTTCGAGCTTTCATTCCATTCTAGGCAGTGGCTTGGGCTTTGGGCTTTAAGAAGTGGCTTAAATCTCGGGGTCGTTGGCACAAAACTGGCAATTTTGGACCACAGTGGCTAGCATGCAGGCCTATGAGAGTGACTTTAGGTCTCTGGTCGCTCCCTTTCCCATAGCATGAGAGTGACTATGGCCTAAGAGGTCCAAAACAACAATGGGACCCAAGGACAGGCTAACTAAGTAGCTGACTTTTCTCCTGAGGGTTTTGTTGATGGTGTTGGATGATTGCACATGATATTTTTTCAATTCCACTTCCTTAAGGTCACCTAGGAGGTTGAATCTGATCATAGTAGACTCTCGTCTCGTGTTTACCTTAGTTGGCATGGTTACTTGGGTGGATGTGGGAGGAGGGTGTTACAGAGTGGTATCAGAGCATGATTCAACTCTCGGGTTGAATGGGTTGAATGTGTTAGTCATGCATGCATGTCAGTTGCATGTGTGTCTCTTACACTTATATACTTGTTTCATTTGCTTGATGATGGATTAGGGTTGTAGTATGGTTATCATGGAGAATTTGATGTTGATTTCATGAAGAGTAATTGACATGAGTATGTGACTAATTGTATATGGTTATTTTTCGCTTACATGTTGAGTTTATGTCACCTACTTACATCCTTGTATGTTAGGTTACATTTTGAATATTTTAATTACATGTATCAGTCTTGTAGGTTCATTACAAGAACTGATCGATCACGCTCGACTACATATGGTTATGCATATTTGTAGTTGGTTAGGCATTGCTTATGCATATTGTCGGTTGCACTTAGCAATGTGTACAATGGAGTAATGATTGTTGTCATGCATGAGGTCATAGCATGCATTGTTGATATGGCCTTGCATTGATGACTAGATCCTAGTTAGGGTGATGTTTATGTGTTGATGCATTTATTTGTATATGTTTATACAATGTTATGATTATGTTATACATGTATCGTGTTGATTTGGTGATCTTGGAGACTAGGTATCCTCTCCAAGCTATACTAAGGTACGTTGGTTTATTGTGATTTGGTTTATCTGACATATTGCATTACAGGAAGAAAGAGATCAAATGGATAGCAAGGTGGTAAACTACGTGGAATCTCCCTATGCATCAGATGAGTAGCGTGGTGTGGGGCATACTTTTGATTTGTCTGATACATTGAGAAGCTTGAAGGAAGAGATAAGGAGTTGTAAGGCAGATAATGACCAGATCATACAGGCACAAGAGAAGCAAGAGGAAGTTAATGTTATACTTCTTCAGAGTTTTTCATACTTGCAGTGACAAGGGCCACTTCAGACCAGCCATGCACATGAGGATGGAACTAATGGAGATATGGAAGCAGATCTCCTGGTAGACATAGGTCAAATAGATTTGACACGGTGAGAGATGGAAGCTTGTTGGACACTCCAGAAAGGAGGGGCGATGAGTACAGATGTTATTCTAATTCTGGTTCTGATAGACAACATGATTGATGTCGATATCATCCTTACAGGAGGAATGATAGGGGATACTTACTAAATGAATTCAAGAAAGAAAAACCAGCTACTTTTGATGGAGATGTGAAGAAGTCAGAAGATGCAGAGGCTTGGATACTTCGCAAGAACAAATTCTTTGAGTTGCATGAGTACACAAACAACATGAAGGCACATATAGCTATCTTCAGCTTGAAAGGTAAAGCAGACATTTGGTGGGAAGATGTTAAGCGGGTTAGAGACATCAGGACAGATGACTTGAGTTGGCGGGAATTCAAGTGGCTTTTCAAGAAGAAGTACTTGTTAGAAAGGTACTACGATAGTAAGGCTAAAGAATTCTATGAGCTAAATGTGAGATCAATGACAGACAAAGAGTATACGACCAATTTTCTTGAGCTATTGAGGTATGTACCATATCTTACTAATGAGAGGGCTAAAGTTCAAATATTTGTCAGTGGTTTAGCATTAGCATTTAGAGATCGGATTGAGTATGATGAGCCTCAATCACTTGAGGAATTCATTGGGAAAATGAAGCATTGCTATTAGCAATCAAAGCATAAGAATGAATCTCAACATGGATGGAAAGGAAAGGACAAAGATAGAGGTAAATACCTAAGAGGACAAGGCCTCAACATGCAGATGGGAAAGAAAATGTGGCACCGCAAAAGAGAGTTAATGCAGCTAGATAGGGACATGGGCCACAACAACAGTAGCATAGAGGTGAGGGAATTGGTTGGTTGGAGTGTTGGACATATGGTGAGGAGAACTTTAGGAGAGATTGTCCGTAGCATCAGGGTGGAAGGCCTAAGATATATAATGCACAAGAGGCACAGACTGTTGGGGATGTTGGTCAGAGTATTCCACGTATCTATGCAGTAGTGGACAACGGGAAAGCAGAACACCAGGCATCTATCATTGAGATGGACGGTAAGCTTTGTGATCAAGTTATTTCTATTTTGATTGTCCCTCAATCTAATTATAGCTATGTTAGTCCTAACTTTGGGGATAAGTGTGGGTTGAATAAGGAGTTGCATGTAGAGTCTTGGTTAGTGTAGTTGGCTACAGGTACAAAGAAACGAGTTCATCATCGGGTAAGAGCTTGCACATTTGATTTAAAAGGTATGCCTACAACAACACATTTGAATGTATGATTGTTGGGTTTATACAGTATGTTATTGGGCATGGATTGGTTGTATCTACATAGAACCATAGTTGACTACTATGACAAAGCTATTGAGTGTGTTGATGGCAATGGAGAACCAAGAATCTTGTAGGGTACGAAGAAGGCCACATCAATTAGGGTGGTGATAATTATGCAAGCAAAGCGTAGCCACGGGAAAGGGTGCAAGCTATTTGTAGTACACATATCTAGTGATAAGGGTAAGGATGTTGACAATGCATATGTGTTGAACAGGTACCCATTGTTGCAGAAATTTCAGGATGTATTCCCTGAGGATATTACAGAGTTGCCACCTCACAGGGAGGTAGAATTTTGGATTGAGTTACTGCCAGGGGCAGCTCCAACATCAAAAGCACCTTGTAGGATGAGAACACCTCAGTTGGTTGAGTTAAATTTACAGCTGAAGAAAATGTTGGACAAGGGATATATTAGGCAAAGTGTATCACCTTGGGGTGCATCGGTCTTGCTTTAAGGAAGAAAGATGGTACCGTCAAATTATGCATTGATTAAAGGCAATTGAACAAAGTGACTATCAAGAACAGATACCCTTTGCTAAGGATTGATGATTTGTTCGATCAGCTGAAGTGAGCACCAGTGTTCTTGAAGATGGACTTGAGATCTGGATACCATAAGGTACGCATCAAAGAGGAGGACATTTACAAGACTGCATTCAAGACAAGGTATGGGCATTGTGAGTCTGTTGTTGTTCCATTTAGCTTAACTAATGCTCTAGCTACATTCATGTGTTTGATGAATAATGTGTTGCGTCGATATTCGGATAAGTTTGTTATTGTGTTCATTGATGATATACTAGGATATTCTAAAAATGAGGAAGAGCATGCTGAGCACTTAGCAACAGTATTGAGGTTTTTGAGAGAGCATCAATTGTATGCTAAGCTCAACAAATGTAGTTTCTTTCATACTAAGGTACACTACTTGGGACATGTTGTCTCTAAGGAGGGCATTGCGGTAGATCCAGAGAAGATAAAGACCATCACGGAGTGGGTAGCTCCTAAGAGTGTGGATGAGGTGAGATATTTCATGGGTTTTGTTGATGGTGTTGGATGATTGTACGTGATGTTTTTTCAATTCCACTTCCTTAAGGTCACCTAGGTGGTTGAATTTGATCATAGTAGACTCTCGTCTCAT
The DNA here is from genome assembly GCA_000404065.3 of Pinus taeda. Taxonomy (NCBI): domain Eukaryota; kingdom Viridiplantae; phylum Streptophyta; class Pinopsida; order Pinales; family Pinaceae; genus Pinus; species Pinus taeda. The sequence goes on along the minus strand of APFE031465794.1, from coordinate 51,202 downwards.
GTTTACCTTAGTTGGCATGGTTACTTGGGTGGATGTGGGAGGAGGGTGTTACAGAGTGGTATTAGAGCATGATTCAACTCTCAGACTGAATGGGTTGAATGTGTTAGTCATGCATGCATGTCAGATGTGTGTCTCTTACACTTATATACTTGTTTCATTTGCTTGATGATGGATTAGGGTTGTAGTATGGTTATCATGGAGAACTTGATGTTGATTTCATGAAGAGTAATTGACATGAGTATGTGACTAATTGTATATGGTTATTTGTCGCTTACATGTTGAGTTCATGTCACCTACTTACATCCTTGTATGTTAGGTTACATTTTGAATATTTTAATTACATGTATCAATCTTGTAGGTTCATTACAGGAACTGATCAATCATGCTCAGCTACATATGGTTATGCATATTTGTAGTTGGTTAGGCATTTCTTATGCATATTGTTGGTTGCACTTAGCAATGTGTACAATGGAGTAATGATTGTTGTCATGCATGAGGTCATAACATGCATTGTTGATATGGCCTTGCATTGATGACTAGATCTTAGTTAGGGTGATGTTTATGTGTTGATGCATTTATTTGTATATGTTTATACAATGTAATGATTATGTTATACATGTATCGCGCTAATTTGGTGATTTTGGAGACAAGGTATCCTCTCCAAGCTATACTAAGGTATGTTGGTTTATTGTGATTTGGTTTATCTGACATATTGTGCATTGCGGGAAGAAAGAGATCAAATGGATAGCAAGGTGGTAAACTACGTGGAATCTCCCTATGCATCAGATGAGTAGCGTGGTGTGGGGAATACTTTTGATTTGTCCGATACACTGAGAAGCTTGAAGGAAGAGATAAGGAGTTGTAAGGCAGGTAATGACCGAATCATACAGGCACAAGAGAAGCAAGCGGAAGTTAATGTTATACTTCTTCAGAGTTTTTCATACTTGCAGCGACAAGGGCCACTTCAGACCAGCCATGCACATGAGGATGGAACTAATGGAGCATATGGAAGCAGATCTCCTGGTAGACATAGGTCAAATAGATCTGACACGGTGAGAGATGGAAGGTTGTTGGACACTCCAGAAAGGAGGGGCGATGAGTACATGTATTATTCTAATTCTGGTTCTGATAGACAACATGATTGATGTCGATATCATCCTTACAGGAGGAATGATAGGGGATACTTACTAAATGAATTCAAGAAAGAAAAACCACCTACTTTTGATGGAGATGTGAAGAAGTCGGAAGATGCAGAGGCTTGGATACTTGGCATGAACAAATTATTTGAGTTGCATGAGTACATAGACAACATGAAGGCACGAATAGCTATCTTCAGCTTGAAAGATAAAGCAGACATTTGGTGGGAAGATGTTAAGCGGGTTAGAGACATCAGGACAGATGACTTGAGTTGGCGGGAATTCAAGTGGATTTTCAGGAAGAATTACTTGTCAGAAAGGTACTACGATAGTAAGGCTAAAGAATTCTATGAGCTAAAGATGAGATCACTGACAGACAAAGAGTATACGACCAATTTTCTTGAGCTATTGAGGTATGTACCATATCTTACTAATGAGAGGGATAAAGTTCAAATATTTGTCAGTGGTTTAGCATTGGCATTTAGAGATCGGATTGAGTATGATTTGCCTCGATCACTTGAGGAATTTATTGGGAAAATGAAGCATTGCTATTAGCAATCAAAGCATAAGAATGAATCTCAGCATGGATGGAAAGGAAAAGACAAAGGTAGAGGTAAATGGAAACCTAAGAGGACAAGGCCTCAACATGCAGATGGGAAAGAAAATGTGGCACCGCAAAAGAGAGTTAATGCAGCTAGATAGGGACATGGGACACAATAGCAGTAGCATAGAGGTGAGGGAACTGGTTGGTTGGAGTGTTGGACGTATGGTGAGGAGAACTTTAGGAGAGATTGTCCACAGCATCAAGGTGGAAGGCCTAAGATATATAATGCACAAGAGGCATAGACTGTTGGGGATGTTGGTCAGAGTATTCCACGTATCTATGCAGTAGTGGACAACGAGAAAGCAGAACACCAGGCATCTATCATTGAGATGGACGGTAAGCTTTGTGATCAAGTTATTTCTATTTTGATTGTCCCTCAATCTAATTATAGCTATGTTAATCCTAACTTGGTGGATAAGTGTGGGTTGAATAAGGAGTTGCATGTAGAGTCTTGGTTAGTGTAGTTGGCTACAGGTACAAAGAAGCGAGTTCATCATTGGGTAAGAGCTTGCACATTTGATTTGAAAGGTATGCCTACAACAACACATTTGAATGTATTATTGTTGGGTTCATACAGTATGTTATTGGGCGTGGATTGGTTGTATCTACATAGAACCATAGTTGACTGCTATGACAAAGCTATTGAGTGTGTTGATGGCAATGGAGAACCAAGAATCTTGTAGGGTAAGAAGAAGGCCACATCAATTAGGATGGTGACAGTTATGCAAGCAAAGCGTAGACACGGGAAAGGGTGCCAGCTATTTGTAGTACACATATCTAGTGATAAGGGTAAGGATGTTGAGGGTGCATATGTGTTTCAGGATGTATTCCCTTAGGATATTACAGAGTTTCCACTTCACAGGGAGGTAGAATTTTGGATTGAGTTACTGCCAGGGGCAGCTCCAACATCAAAAGCACCTTGCAAAATGAGAACACCTCAGTTGGTTGAGTTAAATTTACAGCTGAAGGAAATGTTGGACAAGGGATATATTAGGCCAAGTGTATCACCTTGGGGTGCATCGGTCTTGTTTTGAGGAAGAAAGATGGTATCGTCAAATTATGCATTGATTAAAGGCAGTTGAACAAAGTGACTATCAAGAACAGATACCCTTTGCTAAGGATTGATGACTTGTTCGATCAGTTGAAGGGAGCAACAGTGTTCTTGAAGATGGACTTGAGATCTGGATACCATAAGGTACGCATCAAAGAGGAGGACATTTACAAGACTGAATTCAAGGCAAGGTATGGGCATTGTGAGTCTGTTGTTGTTCCATTTGGCTTAACTAATGCTCTAGCTACATTCATGTGTTTGATGAATAATGTGTTGCATCGATATTTGGATAAGTTTGTTATTGTGTTCATTGATGATATACTAGGATATTCTAATAATGAGGAAGAGCATGCTGAGCACTTAGCAACAATATTAAGGTTTTTAAGAGAGCATCAATTGTATGCTAAGCTCAACAAATGTAGTTTCTTTCAGACTAAGGTACACTACTTGGGACATGTTGTCTCTAAGGAGGGCATTACAGTAGATCCAGAGAAGATAAAGACCATCACAGAGTGGGTAGCTCCTAAGAGTGTGGATGAGGTGAGATCTTTCATGGGTCTGGCAGGATATTATAGGAGGTTCATTAGGAACTTCTCATAGATTACTTATCCTATCACATCATTGCAGAGGAAAGATAAGATGTTCAAATGGACCGACGGGTGTGAGGCTAGCTTTGAGCATCTCAAGCAATTGTTGATGCATGTACCAATTCTACTGATTGCAGATCCAGACAAAGAGTTTGTAGTATGTACAAATGCTTGTAAGAAAGGGCTTGGAGGAGTCCTTATGCAAGATGGATAGGTGGTATGTTATGAGTCCTGAAAACTAAACAAGCACAAGCAGAACTACCCAATACATGATCTTGAGTTAGAAGAAATTACACATGCCTTGAATATGTAGAGGCACTATATTCTTGGCAAGTAGTTTGTGCTTATGATTGATCACATTGGGTTGAGGTATTTGTTTGACCAACTGAATCTGAATGCTAGGCAGGCTAGATGGTTGGCCACGATCAACAAGTTTGATTTCAAGATTAGGTACATCAAGGGTAAAGAGAATAGGGTGGCAGATTCTCTCAATGGACAGGTGTAGGTGCATCACTTGGCAGCTATGAGATCTTATGGGACGGACTTACAAGATAGGATCTTGCAGGTAGGACAACAGGATGTCAAGTATATGGAGATTGTGCACAAGTTGCAGTAGGGTGATAGTATATGTATAGGTACAAGTGTAGGTACAGGTACATCTAGTGGTATAGGTACAGGTTTTAGTACAGTCATAGGCATATGTGCAAGTGTCAGTGCACAGGGCCTGGACTATTGTCTTACAAAAAAGGGATTAGTCAGGTCCCAAGACAGGATATATGTACTAGATTACAACGAGCTCAAGAACGTGACCTTGAGGGAGTTTCATTGGAAACCTTAATCAGGTCACTCAGGTTATCAAAAGACACTGAAAGCGGTGATGAGATCTTACTATTGGTCGAATCTGAAGAGGGTTGTAGCAGAGTTTGTGGGTAGATTTTTTGGTTGTCAGCGACTAAAGGCAAAGTGTGACTGCTACAACCAATTGCGAATCCACAATGGAAATGGGAAGTCATTTCCATAGGTTTCATTACAGGGTTGTTGAAGACAGTGAAGCAACATGATTCCATCATGGTCATTGTGGATAGGTTAACAAAGGTTGCACACTTCATTCTGGTGAAGTCTACGTACTTAGCTAACAATGTGGCACGGGTGTTCATCCGAGATGTGGTTAGACTACATGGTGTTCTGAAGAAGATTGTGTTAGACAGGGATGTGAAGTTCACTTCCAAGTTTGGGAAGGAGTTATTTGTAGGTTTGGGCACAGAGTTGGCCTTCAGCACATCTTATCATTCGTAGATAGATGGACAAATAGAGAGGGTCAACAAGATATTGGAGGAAATGTTGAGGATGCATGTCGTGCATCAGCAGCAGAAGTGGGAAGAGTATATCCCTTTGTTCGAGTTTGCATACAACAACGATTATCATGAGTCATTAAGGATGAGCTCTTTTGAGGCATTGTACGGGTAGATTTGTAACCCTCCCATTAGTTGGAGTGATTCGATTAGAAGAGTATTGTTTGGACCAAATATGTTGGCAGACATGGAATAGGAGGTGCATGTGATCAACAAGAATCTCAAGGCAACACAAGATAGGCAAAAGAGTTATGCAAATAGGAACATGTTGTTCAAGGAGTTCTAAGTTGGGGAACCAGTGTACTTGCGCATCAAACCAAAGAAGATCTCCTTGCGCATTGACTCATGTGCCAAGCTGGCACGACGGTTTTGTGGACCCTTCAATATCATTGAGAGGATTGGGCTAGTAGCCTATCGACTTGCATTGCCTCCAACAGTGAAATTCCATGATGTTCTCCATGTATCTTTGCTTAAGAAGTATGTTAAGGATGTTGATCATGTGATTGACTTGTCTATATTGCAAGTGGAACCTGTTAGGGTCTTATGATTTTTCACATTAAATGTATTTTCCTTATTCATTCATTTTCAATTTTTGAGCAGCAGTTTAGCCTATGACTATTGTTGTTGTCATAGCCTCAAAGTTATTGTCTGGTATCATTGGAGTTGTGAAGGGTCTCAGTCAGTGGGAATCATGAGGTCACACATGTTTATATAGTTAGTCAGAGTCAAAAGGGGTTATCTGTCAGTTTTTCACCGATCAGAACTATCTGAAATGAAGTTGTGTTAATTTAAAGTTCTAATAGTCATGAGGTCTGGTCATTAAATGTATTTTAAATTCTTATCCCCTATTCCTATCTACCCCATGTTTCCTTATTTCCTACCCTATTTCCCTTTATACATACCTTTAAATATCATCTGCATCCTATCCACTTTTCACATATCATTTACATATTATTCACATTACATTTCCTTTCCCTCCCTTCGTTCTAAACCTATCCCCATAACTCCCCTATACTCATGACATGTACAACCCTCATTCTGATTCTCCCCTATCTGCCTTGATCTCATGCCATTGTACAGTCATGCAAACTCTACCTAATCCAAGTACATAGCATCCCTACAGGATAACACAGATTGATTCCCAGTTGACAGTTGATGAGAAATTGAGGTCATACTCACTGTGGGAATTTGCTGCATAAGCCCTGTTTTAGCCACCATTTTGCAAAACGTTTTCCGAGCAAATGGAGCCAAATTTAGAGAAACTAAAAGAGGTTTTTCTCAAGGATAGGGAAAATAACAATAAACTCTTCCATATTTTGTATATGTGTCACGAATAAGGAGATTTGGTTGCATATTCAAAGCCTAGTTTTTGGACTACACAAATACTCTGTTTTAGTAATGTTTTTGCAGAGCATTTTCTGGGAAGCCCAGGAAGAATTAAGAGAAACTAAGAGAGTTTTATCTTCAAAAAGCTATAATATAAAATAACCTCCTTCAATTTTTACACAAGTGTGATTTTTTGGGAGATACAACCCATTTAAAATCCACTACGCAGGTGCTACGCAGTGCATGCCCACACTACTGCACGCATGCTGGAGGGAAGCCACTTTTCAGGTTTTCAAGAGGATGACATGGAGTATATGTGGCAGCCAACTCACTTCCTTAGAAGCCTAACATGTGCTAGTTTCAGAAGCCCAAAGTTTTGGATGTTGCACAGCTACTTTGCAACCTATTGCACACTCAAAAAGCAACTTTCTACTTCTTATTATTTTACTTCATGCTGATCATTTCGAAGATATGTTGGTTTTATTTAGAAAAAAATTGTTTTTAGAGATAAAAAGCAATTTATGTTTTATGCTTTTGAGGAAAAGTATTTGTAAAAACAACTTTTTTCCTCTTTCTAGTTTTGAAATCAATCCTATGTTGGATCGAATGTCCATTGAATCTAGACATGATATTATCCTATGTATTAACTATATATTTGTTTAATGAATATGGAAAAGGTTGTTGATGGTTTCATTATTGTTGGGGAAACTATTTCAGTTTGTTGTTGTGATCTATGTTAATGCACGTGCTTGAATATTGAAGAGATTCCAATGGATCTATAGAGATACTTATGGTATGGATGTTTTGGATTTTGTTTCTTCTTAGTTATATATTATCCTATTGTGTTATCTTCTTAAATTGATTTGAGGGTGTGTGGAATAGTCACACTTGAATTCATTTCACATGCTCATGTCTAGCTATGCCAAATATTTCAATTTGCAAATGGAATATGTATGCCTTTGACAGTTTTGTGTTTTCTTCTTGATAGTCATTTATCTAAGTTGCAGTAATGAATTGTTAGTTATTCTGCTATTTTTTATGAATGTCTTGATATCCCTATCTTCATTATACTACAATTTGTTGTTCATTCCGAAAGCCATACTAATTGAGCCTCTGTACATGAAATTGGTTGGAAATACATCAACATGTTGGACTAGGAAGGTCATGATCACATCACTAGATTTTCCTAGAACCCTCTACTACCCCCATGCCAAAAATTAAACATTTTTAGAATTGGTGTTTGTCAAAGATCATATTCAAAGGTTTTATATCTAAGTTTTCTCAGTGAGGGAGCCTCCTCAGGTTTAAGAAGACCATTCTATCAATCAAAAGAGGTATGTGGTTACCACTGGGTTCCTCTCTTCAGCCTGGAGGAATTACAGAGTACTAACATATTGGCATCGTTGTCGTGGAGCGAATGGTTTCATATTATATTCCCCATGAAAGATCATTATAGTTTAGATCTGGTTGTTGGTGGTGGGAAGCAATTAGAATTAGGAAGGTTGAACCAATCACCTGGCAATTCCAGTATTCAGAGGTCAATAGTTTGAGTAGTTTCAAGATGAATTCTCAATCCAGAAGGTATGCTCCCATGAATTGAGATCACATTCTAGGATTTCCAAACCACATGCCTTGTGTAGACTAGAAGACTTGCTTACCAAGGTTCAAAGACGAGGATAGAGAGGATGTTGTCTACATCTCATTAAATTACATCTCATTAAATTACACATACATGTATGTAAGCCGAGGGTTCAATTTCCTAAAGATTGTCTCATGAATATGTTCATGGTCACTCTGGAAGGAAAAGCAAGGTTATGGTATGAAAAATTACCAGCTGCTAGTTTATGTTCTCTGAAGAATTTTCATACAATTTTTTTTTTTAATTATAAAGGATCTTACCCATCTCTACTACTAGTTCAAAATTTTTGCGATCATTTTGAGAATTTCATTCAACATTTAGAAACATTTTATGGAGATGATGAGATTATAGAGGCCTTTAATGAGAATCCTTTTCAACATCAAAAGGAAAAGGTAGAGGACAATTTCCATGATATCTAGATGGATTCCAAGCAAGAAATGATTTATTCCTTAGCTGAAGAAGAAAATGACCAGGAAGTCGATGTAGATATTCATGTTCATTCCCCTGAGATTGATGAAGTAATACAACAAGTTTGTTCCCTTGAGTTTGATGAACATATTCAGAAATTTTCAAATGACCAAGAAAGGGAGGAAGATAGTAGATCAATTTGTTCTTCATGTCATTCATTTTCTCAGTTTTTGTCACATGAAGAAACTTATGAAAATTAGGTCTATGAAATTACATGCAGTGAAATCATTCATGATGATAATCATCCAAATTTGCAAGAAAAGAATGAAGAAGAACAATTTGTTTTAGACCCCTTGAATCATGCAGAAAATATTCATGATTTTTCATTTTTGGAATTGACAAGTTCATACATTTTTAAATGTCAAGATAATACTCTTGTTGAAATATATGAAGACTTATTTCTGAATATTCATGTTATACAAGATGCGTCTATTTCAATTGAGGATTTTCAAATCCATACAAATCTTGTTTCTAAGAAGGATGATAAGAGGAGTGAACACGTTGTTATTTCTTCATTTGAGAATAATGTTGAATTTCATAACACAAAACAAGAAATAGTTGGAAATGAAGAACATCCTTTTCTTTTGAATTATTAAGAAAATGTAGTTTTTTATGTTCTTGAAGCTTCTTTTGCTAGTTTATTGGAAACATCAGTGCAAGAAGATTTTGTGTTGTCTATGGACCATGAAATTTGGCTTCAGTTGGATTTTGAGTTTCCATTTCTTAAATTTTATTGCCTGCTCAAGGAAAGTGTGAGCAGAATTTAGTCAAGTAGCCTTGTGCTTGACTAGCTACATTGGAAAGAGGTGATTACCTAGTGTACATTCTTTCAACATATGCAAGATTCCACTATACATACCGTGTTACTTTCAATATTTCAAGTGTGGGTGGTTGGCACTGAGATTTGAAGCCCAAGGTGAAGGCCATAAGGTCTCAGTGATCTGCTGCTATAAGTTTGTCAGTCAATAGTTAAATTTTCAGTCTTGATAGTTAATTGATTTTTCAGTTTTTCATGTTGACTCCATTGACCATTAGTCTAATTAAGCTACTAGTCTGCGGTTTTGTTCTTGGCATGTCATGGGGAGGTTGCCATCCCCATTAGAGCCAACATTAGGGTCTTGTGATTTTTCACGTCAAATGTATTTTCCTTATTCATTCATTTTCAGTTTTTGAGTAGCAGTTTAGCCTATGACTATTTTTGTTGTCATAGCCTCAAAGTTATTGTCTGACATCATTGGAGTTGTGAAGGGTCTCAGTCAGTGGGATTCATGAGGTCACACATGTTTATATAGTGAGTTAGAGTCAAAAGGGGTTATGTGTCAATTTTTCATCGATCAAAACTATCCGAAATGAAGTTGTGTCAATCTAAAATTCTGATAGTCATGAGGTCTGGTCATTAAATGTATTTTAAATTCTTATCGCCTATTCCTATCTACCCCATATTTCCCTATTTCCCTTTATACATACCTTCATATATCATCTACATTCTATCTACTTTTCACATATCATTTACATCTTATTCACATTTCATTTCATTTCCCTCCCTTCGTTCTAAACCTATCCCCATGACACCACTACCACTCCCCTATACTCATCACATGTACAACTCATTCTAATTCTCCCCTATCTTCCTTACTTTCGTGCCACTGTACAATCATGAAAAATATGCCTATAAGATCCCTATAGGATAACAAAGATTGATTCCTAGCTGACAGTTGATGAGAAATTGAGGTCATACTCATTGTGGGAATTTGCTGCGCAAACCCTGTTTTAGTCACCATTTTGCAAAATGTTGTCCGGCCAAATGGAGACAAATTTAGAGAAACTAAAAGAGGGTTTTCTTAAGGACAGGGCAAAGAACAATAACCTCTTCCAGATTTTTTACGGGGGTCATAGATCGGGATATTTTATTGCATCTTCAAAGCCTATTTTTCGGACTACATAAATACTTTGTTTTAGTAATGTTTTTGCAGAGCATTTTCTGGGAAGCCGGGGGAGAATTCAAAGAAACTGAGAGAGGTTTATCTTCAAAAAACTGTAATATACAATAAAATCCTTCATTTTTTACACAAGTGTTATTTTTTGGGAGATATGGCCCATTTAAAATCCACTATGCAGGCGCTACGCAGTCCATGCCCACACTACTACACACATGTTGGAGGAAAGTCACTTGTCTGCTTTTCAAGAGGATGACATGGAGTATATGTGGCAGCGAGCTCACTTCCTTAGTAGCCTGCCACATGCCAATTTCAGAAGCCCAAAGTTTTGGATGATGCACAGACTTTTGCACACTTAGAAAGTAGCTTTCTGCTTTTTACTATTTTACTTCATGTTGATCATATTCAGAGATATGCTGGTTTTATTTAGAAGAAGTTTGTTTTTAGAGATACAAAAAACTTTTATGTTTTATGCTTTTGAGGAAAGGCATTTGGAAAAACAACAATTTTCCTCTTTTCAGTTTTGAGATCAACCCTCTGTTGGATCGAACGTCCATTGAATCTAGACATGATGTTATCCTATGTATTAACTATATATTTGATTAATGAATATGGAAAAGGTTGTTGATGGTTTCATTATTGTTGGGGAAACTATTGCAGTTTGTTGTTATGATCTGTGTTAATGCATGTGCTTGAATGTTGAAGAGATTCCAGTGCATTTATAGAGATACTTATGGTATGGATGTTTTAGATTTTGTTTCTTCTTAGTTATATATTATCTTGTTGTGATATCTTCTTAAACTAATTTGAGGGTGTGTGGAATATTTACACTTGAATTCATTTCATATGCTCATGTTTAGCTATGCAAATATTTCAATTTGCAAATGGAATGTGTATGTCTTTGACAATTTTGTGTTTTCTTCTTGAGAGTCATTTATCTAAATTGCAGTAATGAACTGTTAGCTATTCTGCTGTTTTTTATGAATGTCTTGATATCCCCATCTTCACTCTACTACAATTTGTCATTCATTCTGAAAGCCATACTAATTGAGCCTTTGTACATGAAATTTGTTGGAAATACATCAACATGTTGGACCAAAAAGGTCATGATCGCATCACTAGTTTTTCCTAGAACACTCTCCTACCCCCATGCCAGAAATTAAACATTTTTAGAACTGGTCTCTGTCAAAGATCATATTCAAAGGTTTTATCTCTAAGTTTGCTTAGTGAGGGAGCCCCCTCAGGTTGAACAAGACCAGTCTATTAACCAAAAGAGGTTTTTGGTTACCTATGAGCTTTCTCCTTTCAACCTGGAGAAAACTACAGAGTGCTAACAGAACCAGATGAATAATTCCACCCAGAGACGCAGTGTATATTGCAGAAAAAGGTGCTCATGCTCCAAAACTAAGCAATCAAGCAAGTTAAAGTGCAATGGAAGCACTTTGGGCTTGATGAAGCTACATGGGAGATGGTGAATCATATGCGGTCCACGTATCCTTCCTTGTTTGTCGGTTGAGGCAAAGCAACTTTGATTTGGTGGTTTGGTGATTGCTTATGGTGGTTTGGTGTTTTCTTATGGTGGTCTAGTGATTGCTTATAGTGGTTTGGTAGTTGCTTATGGTGGCTTGGTAGTTTCTTTATGGTGGTTTAGTATTTTCTTATGATGGCTTGGTATATGCTTCATGGCGGTTTAGTATTTTCTTTATGTTGGTTTAGTATATGCTTTATGATGGTTGATATATGCTATATGGTGTTTTGATATATGCCTAGATATGATGTTAGTATATGTTTGATGTATGTTTTGGTATATGATTTGGCATATGTTTTGGTATGTATAACTTTGATGATGTTGTTATATGTACACCCGTGTATGGATGTAAATATCGTAACGAGCTATGTTATAAAACTCCACTATGCAATATGGGTGTCATGTCATTATGGTTATGTTATCATGTTATTATGCTATCATGTGGTTATGTTATCATGATGATATGATGTCATGTGGATTGGAACTCAATAGAATGATCATTGTAAATACCGCAATGAGTTGTGATATAAAGCTCCATTATGCAGTATGTTGTCATGTTGTCACGATGTTCTTCTCTTGAGTAGATCTTTCATTGTAAATACTGTATTGAGCTATGTTATAAAGCCCCAAAAGAAGTATGTCTTCTTTCAGCAGGTTACCTAGGTATATGTGTGATTGAACACCGAGGATGGTGTCCCCCAAGAGGGAGGGTTCTATAACAACCCTGGTGAAAATTCCATGTAATACAAGTTAAAAACAATAACCATGGATGAATCGGACACTTATTCCAAGCTGAATGTTGGGCAAGATATCCTAGGGGGGTGTTCATTTGGTTGTTTATGGCTAAGGAAATTGGCAAAGGCAATGGCTAAGGCATTAAAAGGAAAAAAGGCATTTTTGGCACATTTATTTATGAAAATAATGGAAATTAGGAGAAAAAGGAGGTGAAAGGTCACAAATTGCATGTGAGGAGGAAAATGAAGGAAAATAATGGAAAATGAAGAAAATATAGGCCTCATTCATAAAAAGGCTTCTAAGGATTAGTTGGTAACCTTTTGTCAGTTTAGTGTTAGAGCTCTCCCATTATTCTCTCTCTCTCATACTCTTGGACACTTAGAGTTTTCTTGGAGCACTTTGGCATTGGATCAAGAAAGGAAAAGAGGGCAAGAGGAAGCAAAGATCAAGCAGGAAAAGGCAAGATCAAGCATGTACAACAGGCTTCATTGCAGGTATCAATGTGCATGTGTATTTTCCTTGCTAGATTTGGCATGCATGGGATTGCATGTGTTTCTTTTCTACCATGGCATGGGTTTTTCCAAGTGTGACAATATTTTTAACCTAGCCTTGCCATTTCCAGATGCTTTGATGAGATGGGTTCTCTCATGTGGTTTGCGTGGGACGACCATATTGGATTCGAATCCTAGTGGGGTGGATCTCCAAATTGAAAAACACAGGTGGTAGTGATCCCTAAACTGGACTAAGGATGCAAAAAGCAACTGGTCTAGTAGCCCCTGAACTAGACTGTGGGCTGTAGTAAAGCCAGATTGTGTGCCTCAATAGGCGTAGGAATCCTTGCCGTTGAATGGATGGATATACGGTAAATCCAAGTGGTGGATTTTATCTCCGTTGGGAATAGTGATTCCAACATTGAATGCATTGTAAATCCTAGAGAATATGTCTCGGTGTAAGGCCTAGTGATCCCTGGATCAGATTGTGAATGCACGGTAAAGCCTGAGAAACTAGGAGGCACTCAAATTCCTCACGGTGTAGGCGGAGAACTCCAGTGGCATCTACATTGATTGTTGTTTTTTATGTGTTCAATGAGTCCCACATTAATTCTTGGAATATGGCATTAGGGTGATTGGCTGAAGAGAGACTTGGCGCAACCAATCTATGGTCAGGTGGAACGTGGTAGTCCCATCACCAGTTGGTTTATTGCATTGATTAATGAGAAATTCATTCCATTGATTTTCATGTGTAAATGTACTGGTGTATATATGGATTTTGATGGCTGATATGTTTATTGTATTTCTATTCCTATTATGTTGGTTATATGCACGTTTTATGGCAGCAACTATGTTTGGCTCTAAGCATGATTTTACTTGTATTTGAATGGATATTGTATCTATGACCTAATAAATGATAAGGAAACAAATGACACGAGCAAACAATGGTTCATGGTGATTATCAAATAAGTAAGAGACCCCTACACTTAATTATGTTGGTTACACCTGTAGGTTACATGTTGACAATATGTTTGATGAAATGCCTGTCATGGCTAGTAGGGGTTTGGTTAAGGTCTTGATCAACTATTTACTTTTGCATCATTGTTTCCCTGTACTTTACTTAATTATGAAGTTTCATTCCATTCTGGGCAGTGGCCTGGGCTATGGGCCTGAAAAATTGGCTTAAATCCCTAGGTCGCTGGAACAAAACTAGTAAGTTTGGACCATAGTCATTGGCATGCAGGCCTATGGGAGTGAATTTAGGTCTCTGGTCACTCCCTTTCCCATAATATGAGAGCAACTATGGCCTAGGAGGTCAAGAAAAATAGTGGGACCGAAGGACAGGTTGATCCAGGTGGATATTGGTGGCCACCCGCCAAGTCCACTTGGACCCCCACCATTGTTTCTTTCAGCTTTTCAGTTTCCTTCATTGTAGCACAATTTACTATTTTTAGCAATTTTTCGGGTCCTAAACTTCCAGAGCCATTTTGAGGCCCTAAACGACGTTTTTTGGGAAACTTGGGAGCAACATGGATCCATGGACCGATGTTTCTCTTCCCAATGTTGTAGTTCTCGGATAGATCTTTCTAACAAGATATTGTGCACATCAAACAAAGATCATATGCCAAAGTTACAACCCTTGGAAGTTGATGTACCAATTTACCCAAATGGGGCCCACGGTTTGGCGTTTCATCTTATAGGGTTAGGTTTTTGGATGTTTAAGGTTTTCCATTGTTTCTCAACAATAAATAGACCTTCGAGCCTCATTGTAGGATAGTTCAGAGGCATGTAGCCACCACATCTCTTCTAAGAGATAAGCTACCATTGCCCTAGCTGATTTATTTCCATTCCTGTTTGTAAGCATATTTCAGTATTTTACATTAATGAAATGAAGTATTATTTCCGTTGCATCTTTATGTTTATGGTTATCTTTGTAATTTGTTGCGTTCTTGTTTAAATCTGGATCAGTGGTATCAGAGCGGTTTGCTTTTTCTCTGTTTTTATTTGCATGTCCCCGACGAGGTCGGGATATAAGGAGTTAGGGCTTGAACTGGTTGAACCTTTGCAAGGCCAGCCTTGCAAATCTTGACGGCCTCCCATGCTGAATGAAAAGAAATATGAGGTGGCAGGAGATCCTACCAAAATCTTGCTTGAAGAAGCCCTCGAACGACAAAGGAATGCGATGATGGACAGCTTTGCCTAGATCCTTTAGTGGCTACCCAGGGGCGACACATCGGCTTCCAACAACTACTCTGGAAATGCCACACTGTTTAAGGTAAAAGTTAATTTTGAAATCCCCATATTCGAGGGACAAATGGATGCAGATGTTGTTGATAAATGGTTAAATATGCTAGAGGGTTATTTTTCTGTTCATGATTTTTCCAGCCAGGAAAAGATTATTTTCGCTCTTCTCAAAGCAGCCCCCCCCATGTCAAGGATTGGTGGGAAAACTACTGCGAGCAGAAGGATGAAAGTATAGGCTCATTATCTTTAGCTGCACCGACTTGGAATTCATTCCGGGATGCCATCAAGGTGCCGTACTACCCTGTCAAAAGCTACGAGGATCAATACATAAAGTGGACCACACTGTGGCAGGGAAGGGACCAAGACGTGCCAGAGTTTACCAATATTTTCCATACCCTTTGCAAAAAGTTGGGTATCAAGGATTCGAAGCAACATTTGATACTCAAATATCGTGGCTGCCTGCACAAGTACATTTAGGAAGAAATAGAATTCCTGAACATCTCCTCACTTGGTACGACATATTGATATGCCGTCAAGGTCAAGCAAAAGTTTAAACAGAAGAAGCGAGACTTTGGATCTGTGAATCCGAAGTAAGGGAAAGGTGCCCCCAAACCGTAGAACAAAGGACAAAGCCAAGGCGAGGCAACCCAAGACGACCTGCCAAAGCTGCAAGCAAAGAACAATGCCGCAAAGCCGAAAAAGGATATGGGAAAGTGTTGTGAGTTCCATAAGAGCTCCACTCACAACACAAGTGAGTGTCGAGCCAAGCAGTCACTGGTGGCCGAGCTAAAGGTTTCAAAATTAGATGCATGTTCTGACTCTGAGTCAGAACCCGATAAAGGGAATGACAAAGGGAAGTAGATTATTGATGTGGAGCCTAATGCCGCCGTTGCCACCACGAAGATCCAGAAGGAGGAACCTGAAGATCGAGAGGAGGAGGAGCATCTCTTCCACTCCCAAATGTGGGTAAAGGGCTCCCCGCTACATTTCATTGTCGATAGCGAGAGCCAAAAGAACCTCATTTCGGCAGAGGTCATGAAGCGGTTGGGCTTACTGATCACAACACATCCACAATCGTACACCATCGAGTGGCTTCACCAAGAACAGGTTCTTCAGATGAGCCGGTAGTGTCACCTTGCATAGAACATCAAGCCCTTCATGGATGAGGTATTGTGTGATATTGCTCCCCTTGAAGTTTATGATGTATTATTAGGACAATCATACTTGTGGAAGTGACATGTTGTGTATGAATCAAGGTCTCGTGCTATTATTGTTACTTTGGGAAATAAGTTGTACAGGATACCGGGGGTAGCACCACCTACCACCATCTCTTTGGTTATTGCAAAACAATGCAGTAAGCTCATTTCCAAAACTAGGAAATTTTTTTCCTGATGATACACCCTCAAGGAAAGAAGAAGACGGTGGCCACGACCTCCAGACAGGGCCCCTTCGCACGTCAACTACAAATCGTGGAGGAGTACGAGGAAATCTTCACCTCCCTCGCAAGGGTTCCTCTGCAATGTCAGGTAAAGCACTCCATCGATCTGACCCTAGGTGCGCTGCTACCAAATGGACCAACCTATCAGCGCTTCGTTCCGGAGAACGATGAAATCAAGAGGCAGATTTAGGAGTTGCTTCAGAAAGGTCACATCCATCCGAGTTCATCACCCTGTGGGAGCCCGATCGTGTTGGTACATAAGAAGGATGGGACTTGGAGACTCTATATTGACTATCAGGTGCTGAACAAGATCACTGTCCATAATAGGTACTTGATACCATGGATTGATGACCTCCTGGACCAACTAAAGGGGGCAAAATATTTCAACAAGATCGATTTGAAGTCAGGATATCACCAGGTACCAATCAAACCCTCCGATGTGTGGAAGACTGCCTTCAAAGCCAAGGAGGGCTGTTTCAAATTGTTGGTTATGCCTTTCGGATTGACGAATGCTCCTACAACCTTCATGAGGCTAATGGATGACATCTTGTGGTGATTCACCAACTCATTTGTAGTGGTATACTTGGATGACATCCTGATCTTTAGCCAGAGTTGGGAAGAGCACCTCCACCACATCCGACAGGTTCTCCAAAC
>APFE031465794.1:13343-33396 GCA_000404065.3 Pinus taeda | reverse complement strand
CTCAGATAGATCTTTCTAACAAGATATTGTGCACGTCAAATGGAGATCTTATGCCAAAGTTACGACCCTGGGAAGTTGATGTACCAATTTACCCAAACGTGGTCCACAATTTGACATTTCATCTTCTAGGGTTAGGTTTTTGGATGTTTAGGGTTTACATTATTTCTCAACAATAAATAGGCCTTCGAGCCTCATTATAAGACAGTTCAGAGGCATGTAGCCACCACATCTCTTCTCAAAGATAAGTTACCATCGCCCTAGCTGGTTTATTTCCATTTCCGTTTGTAAGCATATTTCAGTATTTTACATTAATGAAATGAAGTATTATTTTCATTGCATCACTATGTTTATGGGTATCTCTATAATTTGTTGTGTTCCTGTTTAAATCTAAATCACAGGTTGAATGAGTGGTTGACATGTCTCTTGAGGGTTCTTTTGATGATGCTGGATGATTGTACATGATGTTTCGTCGATTCCACTTCCTTAAGGTAACCTAAGATGTCGAATCTGGTCATTGTAGCCTCCCGTCTCATGTTTACCCCAGTTGGCATGGTTACTTGGGTGGATGTGGGAGGAGGGTGTTACACTTCAACTATCCAATATTCTAAATTTCTCACAAACCAACTGAAATTATTAATAGTGTAGGATGTATGATTTAATAGTGTTTGTTTTGGTTTGTTTTTATAGGGTAAAGATAAGGTGTTCGAAACCTTGGTGGTGTGATGCAAATTTTCTTCTTTAACTAGTGGTTACTCTCGTAGCATGGTTAATGTGAGAAAATTGTTTCATTGAAAATGAGTAAGTTATTTCATATACTAACCTTGTGAGTAAGTAATTTTCTTCTTTGCATGGCCTCACATTTTCATTTGAAGCACCACCACTATTATGTGTGCACTTGGAAAACAAACCCTCCCCGCTTGTTTGTTTCATGATGAGAATTGAGTTTGGGAGGGATCAGGAAAAAATAGATTGATTGGACTTCAAATTTTTTATTATTATATTGGTTTATAATCTTTACACATGGATAGATGGGTGGAAGAAATGATAAACCTCATTCACCTGAGCTGTAGAGGGTGCCTCACTTATCTCCCACTTAGGCTACAGAGGGCACCGTTGTTTTCTCTCACTTGGGCCTTGGGTGCACCTCATTTCTCTTTTTGCAACAAGGTGTTCTTATCAATTGTCACTATGTTGTTGAAGATAAGTGGTATTAATGGTGTAGATTTCAATTCCTTTAACTTGGTGAAAGTTCAAATCTAGTAGTGACTTATCCTGGACCTTCATTCTCATTTACAATATTGAGGTCATCTATTACAGTACTGGAACTTGTATGAAAGGTTTTCTAACTTATGTTTGGGTGAATGGATTGTATAAATCACTTTAATTGTTGCTTGTGTCTTTTGTAAAGAATTACCATTATGGATTTAGCACATTTCTTTGATTTTATTCTAAGTTGCTTCTTAAACGACCACCTTCACAAATTAGGATACAAGTTGCCCATAAGTTTAGTGTGCTTCTTAAACTAATGCATTCACAAATGATAATTGAAGGCATTGTTCATGCAATCTTGGATAGATGTTGATGAAAATTATGTATGTAATCTAATTGTTTTCACATAAGCAAATTTAGTAACTTTATTCAAATAAATTTATGTCTTAACACATCCAAATAAACCTCCATATGTTCTAGTCAGCTGATCACTAACATTGACAAACAATCACTAACATTTTGTGCTTCTCTTCTACATTTTGTAGCACATCTTACATGTTTTAAGCTTACGTCCATAAATGTACTAACAAATTTCTAATTATAAATTCCAAACCTCTTGATTATGCTTTTTACATATGCTTACCGTCATATAATGAATCAAACCACAACTTGCATTTCTTTCCACTCATATGCCTAAGCAATACTCAACTTAATGTAATATTGAAATTGTTGTTCGCTATTTGTGTTTTTATTTAGTCAGTTCAGTGGATTATGTTAATCTAGTAGTTGATTCTATATATATGTAGATATCTAGCTAGTTAGTCCAACAATTGCTTCATTTAATGAAGCAACAATAGTAAAGCCAGGTGCTTAGATAGTTCCATAGTCATTTCATGATCCAGAACCAATAGCATATCCAGGTCAAGAGCTTGAAGGATAAGCATATCTAGTAGCAACATTGAAACTAACAGCGACAAAAAACCTGAATATCCATATAAGTGTCATCATGAATTGTTTTTGTCCTTCCTTCTTAGCTATTGATTCTAAGCTAGATAGTAAGTCTAGTATGTAGTTCTCCTTTAGCCTTCCTTCGAAGGGTTCATGTCTGGAGGTAGCCTGTTGAGAGTAGAAAGTGGCCCATGCTTTGTTTGATGAGAAAGTTTCTCTTTCTATGGGATTACCTCCTAGGGCTGCAAAGAGTAATGACAACTCGATTCGTTGAGTGTTGGGAACCCCCTTGGGCACTAGATTGTATCTGGTTCCCTTGAAGAAGTGGAAACCACATGAATTAGTGCTAAAGAAGTGTTTCCAAGTGATACAACGACTCCCTTATATGATGCTAGTTTTTGGCTTACATAGTGGCATCATAGGGATTCTTCCACAATAGTTACAATGGAAATAATTACATCTTAAATACGTGATTTTTATTTTTATTTTTGTGTGAAGTTGACTTAGTGATAGGCATGAACTGGGAAATTGGTGTTGTGATCCAAAAATATGCATAGAAAAATGTTGAGGGAAATCCTAATCAGAACTCAATACCAAATAACCCTCCCAAGCAAGGGAAACTGAGAACAAACCAAGCTGATTTTATGGCTTCAAAGAAATGGGAACACCCTGTCTTTATGAACTCAAGATCAAATGTATATAGTCCTTCATATCTCACTCATCTTGGAAGCTATCAGAACAAGACCTCTGCAAATTTGTCTAAGGAAAATATTGTAGTGCCTACTCTCATTTCTCAACCCCTAGAAGATGAAGGTTCTCAAATAAGACTTAAAGGTTCTAGTTTGGCAAACCTCATGAACAATGGTCCAAGTGCACCAACTGCCAGAAACACAAGTGGGCACAATCTTTCTGTCGGTAGTTCAAAATTATTTCCTGGGAATGGTGTTCAAGAATTCAACATTCCATCCAGGTAAGTGCATACTGGTAATTTAAATTTCATAGAACTCAATTTTCTCTATATAAGTCAAACTTCACAAAATGTTAGGAAAAACTACGACTTTATGTTAATTGTTTTGCTTGGGTGGAGACTAGCTGCAATAAGCTAGCTGATTTGGTCATTGACTTTTTTTCTTGATATAATCTTGCTTGTTGTGTTGTAATCATCTTTCATGTACAATAAAAAGAGATGTGATTATTGTCCCAAATTTGGATCCTAGATTTGATTTAATGGATTCGTTTCGTTGATGTGTGCTTGTTGATTCATTATGCTAATGTAATGAACAAAATAAAAAATGGGCTGAATTTTTAGCTGATTTAGTATGCTTTACGTGTACTTTAAGATATATATTATTGTTCGGAAATGGATTAGTTGTTGATTGTTAATGTAACTTCTAGGTCTGATTTATGGGTTAGATCTTGCCATAATGGTTTGTTGGAACGATACAACATTTCTCTTGTTGTGTAAACATGCTTTGTAATGGCATCCTAAATATAGTGTTTTGCTTAAGCATTCAATATTGAGCCTTTCTTGCTTTCTTGGGTGAACTATTTTTGTAGCTTATTCCTCTTTTTGATGGCTGCCGCCAAAAACTCCTCTCTGTTTCAACATATCTTCATAAATACTCTTCTTCTCTGCTACTGAATTGAGTTGTGTTTGTAAGATGGAAGCTTCTATTATAGATTTATGAAGGTCTACCATAGAAGAAAAGTTACAGAGAAACACAAGAACCTCTCATGGTAAGTTCATTTCCTCACAAGATTAACATTAGAAATGAGGATTGCGCAGTCTAACAAAAACTGCTTCTAATTAACAAGTTGTCTATATTATCCATCCAAAAGTTGGACAATGCATTCCAGTGAAGTCATCAGAAAGGAATTAAAAACCTCAAGGATATGTACAATTCAATACACTTCATGACTCCTACCATGACAATATTGTCTTATAGATAATGAATAGAGAGATGTATATGTCTTATTTTTTGTAGTAGACGTGGGATTTGTAGAGGAGACAGATCATACACATATTTGGTGGTCACGGGTAAAAAAAAAACCAAAATTATGTTCTTTCATAAAGCAATCTTTGCTGCTGCAATGCTCAACCTAGGCATTTTT
This sequence comes from Pinus taeda, assembly GCA_000404065.3. Taxonomy (NCBI): domain Eukaryota; kingdom Viridiplantae; phylum Streptophyta; class Pinopsida; order Pinales; family Pinaceae; genus Pinus; species Pinus taeda. The sequence continues at coordinate 29,127 of APFE031465794.1, read as the reverse complement.
TTCCATCTACCTATTGTATAATGTATATGGCCTTCCTTCCTATATTCAATCGAAAAAGTGCATCTCTTCCCAAAGTTTCTACTTATAACGGGAGAAAAAATTTCATAAATATGAATAAGTTTTCCTTAGAATCTATACCATTATATATACTTCATGACTCCTACCATGACAATCTTGGCTTACAGATTTTGAATAGAGATATGTATATGTCTTATTTCTTGTAGTAGATGCACGATTTGTAGAGGAGACGGATCATACACAAATTTGGTGGTCACGGGTAAAAAAAAAAAAAAAACCAAAATTATGTTCTTTCCCAAACTTGTGAACATGAAAATCCTCATGTGATGCTTTTATCACTGAGATCAATTTAGTTTACTCTACTACTCTTTACATTTAATTTGCTACTCCACCAACCAATTGAATTCCATGGTTGTCCTAAATATGTCTTTCTTTACCACAAAAGTAACTTTGCCTTCACTCTCGAGGAGGACTTCTCCTTTCAGTTTTTTGCATAGTCATTGTTCTCTTGGTTGAGAAAGGTCTTGCAATGACATATCTCGCAAAGTGTTGCAATACATGTTCTCATTTCCAAACTGGTGATGCTATGATTTTTCTTTGGAGAAATTTTCCACCACTTCATTCTTGTGCTCTTCATGCACACAACTCTTGTAGACTTGATTGTCCTTAGACTTGCACATTCTAGCCGCACAACTTAGGTGAATTTTCAACCTCAATTACAACTAACATCTTGATAAAATCTCATGCGAAATTGTGAGAGATTCTACCATGGGAGTGTGGGTTAAATGCACTGTAGAACCTACAAGAGCATTGTCATTGATGCCTAGTGTATACAGTGTCGATTAATCACATGCAAATTTTTCACTCCATATGTGGATTGGTGCTATGGAGGACCAACAAAAATATTGTTCTAGGATGTTATGAGTGCTAGGAAACATGGAACTAACATTTTGTTGCTTGCCTTTCTGTAAGCATAAGGATGCAGTTCAAATTGCTTTGATTAATTTACCCGTTCAAATACTTAGGTTGCTTTTATGGCTTCCACATGGGTTATTTTCCATATTGCATCATTCTTATGCAATTTTATCCATTCCACCTGCAGGCAGGTGAAAGAAGGGGATGAGATGAAATAAAATATATCAAATTCAACAAATTTGAGATTTGAGATTGTAAAGGCTTTGTTTATGTTGGAATGTCAATTGACACATGAGCATTGTACTACCCTTCATCCAGAGGACATGAATCTCAGTGATAGAGTAGGGGGAAGATCCTGACTTCTATTCATAATTTTACCTACGTTGTTACATGGAATTGGAGCAATGGTGACTTGAGGGTGTTTTGGATAACCTTCCCTTCACAGAGCGTAAGACCAGGGTCTTACTTGACCTCAAGTAATTACGTATAATAATTATTTTTAGGAAATGAGAGGCACATAGTAGTCTAATATGGGGATGGAAGACTCTTTGTGCTTTAGATTGTGGTTCCTTCCACTGGAGGCACTTCCTTGTATAGGGATTCATTAAAGGTACTTTGTTTTGCAGGTACTTCTTTACCAGTTGTATGTAAGTCTACTAGAGATTGGAATCAATTGATAAATGTGAGTTTGTCCTCGGGGTTCATATGTTTATGTTGTTGTAAATTGTAATTTATTCTTTTTCTTGTGAAACATTGTCTTAAAATAATTTTGATCACTTGATTGTTGGGCGCTCTATAGATTGGATTGGTCTGCCCATGGAGTTCATGTTTTCAGGTAACCTTTGACAAAATATGCATATTTATGGAACAAATTGCTTTCAAACAAGAAGCTTTCATAATATAGATCTTGATGGAGCATCCTTCGCAAATTATTGTTATTTATGGCACATATTGCATTCAAACAAGAAGCTTTCATAATTTGGATCTTGATGGAGGATCTTTCCATCGAAACAGAGTAAGATTTCCTTTGGGAAGCCTTTGTCTAAAGTGAATTCCAAACATATATGGGCACAAAATTTTTGAGACCCTTTTGTCTCTGCTACTTCGATAAACTTCCCTAGTTTGGAGTGTCTAACTTACAACCATCTTTCTTATGCAAACATATAAAAATGGTTTGTCTTGGATGTATTGTTCACTAAGCAATTGCAGTGTTTAAATTACAACCATGTTCTTATGCAAACATGTCACTAATCTTAGCTTTCATGTTGTGGCACACTGCAAATTGCTTTAGCCTTTCTATATTGTTTTGATTCCACAGTTTTTTAATGCATAATGCATTATGTAATCGGGTTCATTAACAAGAAAACATATGGCCATAATTTTTGATGGTGTTTCATTCACTTGGAAGAGTACAAATTGATAATGATGGATCATTAATGAGATGCTATTATTTTTTTCATTTTCCTATTTAAGTAATAAGTTCAAGCTCCATTCATAAACCATTTGTAAATCAGAAAGTAAAGTTATCCTATTCAAAACTTTGTTGAGATATTTTATACTCTCTATCCTTACATGGAAATTTTCATCAACAAACAACACGAAATAATAGTATGTTTGATAATGTGTCATAATCATAGTCTATTATGTGTACATGTGCTTTACTGTGTCCTCGCATTAAATTTAGATCATAACAATGGATTGTCTTGGATGTATGGTTCACAAAGTCTTCATGGGGAGATTTGGATTCCAATTTATTTGGATGAAATGCACTTATATCTATAAGTAGAGCCCAATATTTTAGTAATTCATAGGGGTATTTGGATTAGAATTTATGTGAATGAAATGCGCTAAGGTCGGTAAGCAATGGTTAAGATTCAAAGAACAAGCACATAAAATATAAATACTAATGTACTAGTAATTTATTCATATTAAGAATTTGTCTATATTGTCCATCTAGAAGTTGGACAATGCATTGCAGTGAATTCATCAGAAATGAATTCGAAACGTTAGGATTATGTACCATTAAGTAGTTACAATACCATTACATTTTTAGTTGAACTGATATCAAATTCCCCCTTTTATTGGAACATCGTGATAATGAAAAAGATGCTCTTTTCTAGGACAATGGCAGGGAATTGTTGCTTTGCAACTCCTCTTGTTGTTGATCAATGGTTGTCATTGATGTCAACCCAAGTAGCACGAAGGGCTACCCTGATATTGCATGGGAATTTTGATTTGACAACTTACTCTATTTTGAGTCAAGGATCTTCTAGATGGATTTTAATCGTCGAGATGTTTCTGTTGATGTATGGCACGCAAAGTAATTCTTCACGGCTTGAGAGATATTCATGTTTGAAGTTAATAACCCCAGTCAGTGGGCTAAAACCCTATGGGGTTGTGGCATGGCACTTATAATTGGTTGTGGTCATCTAATAGTCAATAATTAATAATAAAAAAAATTCTCCTAAATTTCTCCAACGTTCACTTGTTTAGGACTCTCTCAACTCAAGATATTCATATAAATAATGACCTCATATCCTCCTCTAGTAGGGATTTTGTGGCTTCAAACAGGTCATCATGGAATTTTCGCTATAACTTATTTATTTATTATTATTATTTATTTATTATTTATATTATTATTATTATTATTATTATTTATGTGAAGCTTAAGAAGCTGAAATTAAAACCCATTTGAGCCAAAATCTTGATGAACCTTGTGACTGAATTTTAGATCTTGGTTCACTATATTTTCGGAGATATGATCTGAGGAAGTTAGGGTTTTTGCAGGCTCCAGAATTCCATGTCACATAGGTGACGTTGGGAAATTTTTCATAACTTTCTCTCTGAGAGTTGGATTCAAATTTCATAAATAGTCACAAAAAGAGGACAGACTGTAGTTTATTGGGTAGAATTTTCAGGGTCGAAGGCCGCAACAGTGACACGTGGAACTTCATACAAGTTCACTCTACTAAACTAGTCTATAATTAGGTCATCGAGGTTGATTGTGCATAAATCTTTCTTGAAGAATCTAATCTTGATCAAACCTGTGGGGTTGGAAAGAGGACCCATATGGATACCATAGGACGAAAGTTTAGACCTTGGAGATCCAAAATTACATATATAAAATAGATTCAATATCAAGCTCCTAGAAGGCAATAAAAAGCATGCATTCAAGGATCATTGTAGTAAGGACCACACATCAACAATCAAGGGTAAGTCTCCTACAACAAGGTATGTATGATTCGTGTTTACATTTTAAATATGAGTATCATTTTTGACATATGTTTTTGCAGGACAACGTAAGTACATACAGGATCTTGGTTATATCTCGATATCTCTATATGTCATAGTTAGTTTTGATACCACATTTCGGATGTCCTATTCTTGATACTACACATTTGATGCTACATATTATTGATGCTACACCAAGTCTACTAAATCTATATGATGTTGTAAGTTCAAGTTACTTGTCTTGTCATAGCTTATAGAATGGTCTCTGTTGTTTTACTTATAACTTGGTCCATCACAAGTCTAGGGCATGTCATCAATTTTTATTGTATATATCTTTAGGTCAGTTTTGGATATAGTCTTGCATAGAGTCCAGGCCTATATCAAGAGTGGGAGTCTTTGTCTACTGCTGAAACAAGTCAACAACAAAAGTGACAAGAACAGTTCAGGTATGCTTTGTAATTTTAATTTGTATTTATTTATTATTATGCACTTACATGTATTTTGCAAGCAGAGGTAAGTTGAAGGGTATTTTGTTTTGTTTTCGGATTGGTTTCATCGAGAAAATTTTGCATGCAAGTAGAAGAATATTCAAGTACAATTTCAAGCAAGAATTCAAGAGCAAAAGTATCAAATAAAAGGAAGAATTGCAACGGGACATCCTTTGAAGACATGACAACCATTTGTATATTGTGAAGAAGTGTCAAGGCCAAGATTCATTATTGTAAAGTTGTAAAATAGTCATTTGTAAAAGTGTCATCATTGGAAGAGTCATTATTGTAAAAAAGTCAATCTGCCTAGAGTTGAAAAGGCATTATTGGGAGGTATAGGAGTCTCTATTGAGATGATGTCATGGTTGGGTTGTAGGTCATAGTGTGAATGGGTGTTTGGTCAAAATAATTTTAAATCATATTGTATCGTGGATCGTTGTCCTTGGTACGAGAATCCACACTCTTGTCTCATTTCAGTCATTGTAGGGTGGCAAGGAGGTGCTAGGTTGGTGCATGAAGTTGCCTACAGGTTGGAGCCTGTGAACACTTCAGGGTGGTAAGTTGGTATATGGTGTTGGGGCATCCATTCAGTTGATTATTGAAGAAATCAAGGCATTGGGGCGTCCTTCCAGTGGGAGTTGGAGAAGAATGATTTTCTAGAATTCTAGGAAGTTGTTGATTTCATTTTAGTTGGGGCTGAAGATTAAAGAATTTATTAGAAAAACGTTCAATGATTTTTGACTCGGAGGAGGTTTTCCACCTAAAATTATTGTGTCTACTGTGTTCTTTTATTTATTGTTATTACTACATAAACATTAATAATAATTGAAGATTAACTAATGCACTGAAAATATTTAAAAGTGCTATTTGCTAAGGAATATTGATTCACCCCCCCAGTGTTTCCAACAATTGGTATTAGAGCTTGGTTCCTTCAGTAATAACTTAACCACTGGAAGTCAATTTTTAGAGCATAAAGATGGGAAAGTCAAAGAAGCAGGTTACACGGATTTCAAAGGAAAGTACAGGTACAACAAAATCTGAAAAAAGTGAGTATTGTGTACCAACCCCTGATTTTGATGCAAATAATTACTGGAAATCGGAGTCCAGGATGGAAGTACATTTGCAGGCACATGGAGTATGGGAATCAATTGTTTTTGGAGACACATCTACCGACGAAGCTAAAAGGTACAATTCAAAGGCCATGAATGTAATTTTGAATGTTTTGCCAAATTCTATGAAAACAAAAGTTTGTCAATGTTCAACAGCTAAAGCTCTTTGGGAAAATCTTCATAATCTTTATTCAACAAAACAATCAGGTCAAGATGTTATTGAAAATTTAGATCCTTCTGATTATGATGAAGAAATGAGTAAAACAGAGTTTCAAAATTAGGTGATCAAGGTGATAAAGGAACTTAAAAGTCAAAAGGAAAAGACAAGACTTTTGGAAGCAGAATTGAAGACAACAAAAGAACTCATAAAAAAAAATGAAGAGTCTGAGAAGATGATTAGTAGTCTTAGAACTCAATGAGAAGAAATCAAGAATACAACGACACAATACCTTAAGAGAGAAGTCCAATAGAAGCAACTAGAGTTTGACACAACGTTCGCAGAGATTAATAAGATCACACAATAGATGCTGGAAATAGAAATTAAAAGGAAGGAATCTGATCAAAGATACATATATGTTGTTGACCAAAAGCAAAAGGAATTAGAAACATATTTAGTAGAAATAATTAGGCTCAGGATTAAAAATGAGAAGCAGAAGGAACAGATACAAGTTCTCAATAGAGAAGTAGAGAAGACCACTCTTCTCAAGCTACAGGTTGAGGAGGCAGAAAAAAGAAGGAAGATCTTGAAAAGATGGTTTTGAGAAGGCCTTGCTCAAAAGTAAGAAGAACTTGATGAAACCTATGATGAGATCAACAAACTCAAGGGATCGCAAAAAGAACACATACAAGATAAGACAAATGAAGAAGCAAAATTGAAGGCAATTAAAGATGGTAAAGCTCCAGTTGATGAAGGTACAAGCTCCACATCTTCGTAGGATGATTCTAAGAAGGAAGTTGATCAAAATGAAAAGCCAAAGAAGAATGAAAAATCTTCCAGGTATGTTCATTTATTTAATGGTTATTGTTTTACATGTGCTAATTATGGATGTATGGCCAAGGATTGTCAAGTTATTGACATGTACAACTATCAAGGACCATTGCATTTGAATGAACTATTCAGCTACACACATTTATTTAATGGTCATTTCTTTTTATGTGCTAACTATGGACATATGGCTAGGGATTGTGAAGTTTTTGACAAGTACAATCATTATCTACAAAACCCTAGAAGCAAGTTTGCAGGATCACGAGACAAGTTCCACGATGATTTTGTCAAAAGAGCATATGTGCTAGATGGGCCAAACATTGAATGTTTTAAATGCCATAACTATGGCCATAGCACTTGTGGTTCCAGATATCAGATGGAATCAACTATGGACAACATTGAATGCTTTCAGTGTCATAAATATGGGCACATGGCTCGGGATTGCAGGAATAAGAAGGTCTGGAAAAGGAAACAGGTAGAGGAAGACAAAGCATATAGCAAGGTTTCAATAGTTATGCTTTCAGGATTTGTAAAAGAAAAAGGTAATGAGGAATTAACAGTTGCTTCACATAATGACTCAAGTCAAGATGGTCATTAGGTGACTCACTATTTTGAACAATCTGGCTTGTTGACTCAATGTTTGTAAAGGAGAAGTTTATGCAGCAATATATGGCACAAGTCTACAATTGATAGGAACGTAGTTTGAACAAGATGGAAGTTTCATTACAGGTTTGGGGGGGGAAAACAATTGAAGGATTACAGGTTACCAGGAACAAGGCAAGATTAGTCTGCAAAAGATATGCACAAGTTGAAGGAATCAATTTTAAAGAAACATTTACTCTCGTTGCCAGAATGCAAGCTATCAGGATGTTTCTCACTTATGCTTTCTTGAGAAAAATCAAGATTAAAAAAGGCTCTATATGGTCTCAAGCAAGCTCCTAAGGCTTGGTATGCTCATCTTGACGGATATCTACATCAACAAGGATTGAAGAAAGGAAGTGCTGACAACAATATTTATGTGAAAGTGGATTGAGATAACCTAACAATTATCGAAGTATATGTGGATGATATAATCTTTGGAAGCAGTGATGACAGATTAAGTAAAGAATTTTCCACAAAAATGCAAAGTGAGTTTGAAACGTCTATGATTGGAGAACTGACATACTTTTTAGGGCTTTAGATTTCTCAGTAGGATAAAGGAATATTCATATATCAAACAAAGTACATCAAAGAAATTCTCAAGCAATTCCAGATGGAAGATTGCAAGCCAGTCCTTACTCCCATGGTAACATGTTGCAAGTTAAGCTTAGAAAATTTGTCAAAGGATGTGGACCAAAGGTTGTATAGATCCATGATTGGTAGTCTCTTATATGTGACAACCTCCCGACCTGATGTGATGTAGGCAGTTGGACAAGTAGCAAGATTCCAAGCAGCACCAAAATAATATCATATTATTACAGTGAAAAGAATTCTTCAGTATCTTAAGGGCATAATGGAATATGGTCTATGGTATCCCAAAGGAAACGATCTGGTCATTTAAGCTTATACAGATGCAGATTGGGCAAGAAGTGTTGATGATCGTAAGAGTACTAGTGGAGCAGCATTCTATCTAGGTGGTTGTCTTGTTTCATGGTTAAGTAAAAAGCAGTCTTCAATCTCTTTATTCCCACACAATTATCCATTTGCAATAATAATATTACTGGCAATTTTCTATTTGACCTACAAAAGTTTGTATTATCAACACTCATCTCATGTGCTTGCATGTTATCTTACTCATAAAAAAAAAAAAAAAAAATTTCATATGAATTAGATTGTAATATATCTTCATCTAATGTGTGCTTCAATGTTCTCCCTTTATAAAAAAAATCCCCATATTGTTCCATTATTGATTCTTCTAATTCCTTTAGAGATTTAGCTAATGAAGTCACAATGAAATTTGAACCTATATCCAAAAACAATAGATTTAACTAGCCAAAGCCCCAATTCTTATGTCCATGTGTAAGAATACCCATCAAAGAAATGGGAATATTCATATATTAACAACCTTTTCCTTCTTACCCAACTTTGCTAAAACTAGACTATGATACAAGAGAAAGGCTAATTAATTAGATGTCCCCATTAGCAATTTTGTGAAGTGAATTGTGGGACATATTAAATGTCAATATTTTGAGAGGCACCCTTATGCCATCTTGACTAATTGAACATATTAGAAGTAAATCCTTATCTAAATTTTCTCCATAATCTTATTAATAATGGCTATTGTTGTAGTAGTATTCAATTTATATTTTTATAATTCATTATTGCAATTCACGAACTTTAAATTATCAGTTATCAACATATTCATATAATAGTACAAAGTACTTTTCTTTCATAACATTTAAACCATGTATTTTAACAAACATATAGGATGTGAAACTCCATTGTAAGTAGAGATCTCTTATTTCATTGTCCTTGTCTATAAATTGGCACATTTGATGCTATATATTTCAGTACAAAGCCTCTTTTTGAATTTTCAATCATGAGATGCACCTTTTTATTACCCTCAACCATTGATTGGATTGGAATTTAGAAATATAGAAATTTGTGCAACAAAATGTAGTGCTCAGTTTTAGTAGATTGCATTTTCATCAAATGTTTCAATCAATATAATGCTCAACTTCCTTTTAAGAGAGACACTCCTACATTGGAGTTTTAAATGATTTTATGACCTTGTTGTCACAATTTTTATATCAACAAAATCTACATTAACCATGGTTGGATAGACCATCTATAGAGGACAAGCTTCGAATACTTCTATAAGGTTGACATTAAGTTCATTTGCTTATTTTCTTAATATCACATCTAAAGTGGAATCACTAAGGTCAAGCAACTAGTTTTAGGCCATCTTCATAAAACCTTTTGATAGGTAACATTTCTCACAATGGAAAAATCCATATTAGATTATAACTCCAAATTCGTTACCATCTAGTTGTGCACAATGCTCCATCTCTCCCTGCAAAATATTTGAAATCATTCCTCTAGCAATATAGTTTGGTTGTGAAGAACATTGATGGACTAGATTCACTTTTTCTCTTATGAACTTAATGTTGTGATTTCGGTCCTTTCATGTCACAAACTAGGTTCAAATTGTTTAATTATTTCAACATTAAGGTTGATTTTTCATTGAAACCCATCAAATTTTTATTGGCTAAGATGCAAGGCTACCAAGTTGTAACTCCAACAAGTGAATGCCACAAGGCTACACTAGTTCCTTCATTAGCACATCAAATGAGAAAGATACCCAAATCTTGCCTTCAACATAATAATTTTCATTTAGATTTGTCACAAGACATAAGGAATCCAATCTCTATAGCCTAAACATCTATGTAATAGTTGGATTTTTTAAAAACCAAATGAAAACCTAGATTGATGTAAAATATTTCTATCTTCAATATATAATCCGCACCAATTATCTCCTTCACCCTATCATGTTGTAGAAAGCAACCATTATGGTTAAAATCCTTTGATGCATCCCATTCAATAAAAACACCTTTTTTTATTTTAACAACATATCTACACCTCTTCTTACACGTCTTAATTAGACATCCCCATAAAAAACCTTAGTAATGTTTACAATGACACATCCATGGTGAATGTCACTATTGTGCAATTTTTTTCTACTTGTGAAGGCTATTCATTCAACACAAGTTTATAGAGTGTTTAGAATCAACATTCCAAATATTTTTTTTTTTCTAATCTACAACAACAAAGATACAACCAAAAATCAATATAATTTAACAAAAGTATACATAAATTAATTAAAGCCAATATAGATAAATTATATGCTACAATAAGAACATAATCAATGTAATCAATAAACATAGCTCATCTAGGGTAGCTTGAGTGGATGAGACTAATGGTGTTAAGGTTGATCATCTCAACTCAAATATTGGCTAAGGTTCTTGGTACCATTTGTGGGCTTTTATATCAGGGAAAGGGGTTATAGTATCAATAATACAATTAAATTTTTGGTGTTGTGGATGATAGTATTTTCTACTGATTCCCCCCCTGTACCAAAAAAAATGTAATAAGTAAATGTAAATGAACATCGCTACTATAAATATTATAAGTTAATGTAAACTATTTAAGTTAATGTGCTCTTCTATATTGTTGTGTAAGTTTTACAAAATACGTTTTTAATGTTTTAATAATAAGTTGGATAAATCTATACAATTAATGCAAGCAATAATGATAGTAAATTTATCCTCATATGGTCGATAAGGATGTGGGATAACTACTCTGTAACAATATCAACTATTCATAGCTATATTCTACAATGCAATATAGTTAATGTGATATATAAACTTAAATGAACATAAAACACTATAAATGTCATAACTTGATATAAACTCTCAAAGTTAATGTATTCAAGTTTTACAAAAGAATTTCTGAACATTTTAATATTTAATTGAATAAATCTATACAAATTTCAAACAAGTAATAATGATAATAAATTTATCATTTAAATGGGTGATAAGAATGTGCAATAGCTACTTTGTAACAATACTAATTGCTTATAACAGTTGCCATGAGAAGAAATCTACACAGAGTATAGATGAGGCTTGTGCCCATCCAACAACTTGATGATGACGATCATGAATATGAGCATAAGATAACCACGCCACCTATTGATGATGAGTATAAGGATACTTATAAAGAAATGGTTCTACATGATTTTTTGGAAGGAAAAATAGAGAAGATTCCTGAATACTTGAGTAATATATATACAAGAGATCAACTTGGAGTATGAGAAAATAATCTTGCTTGGGATACCCCTTGAAGATAATACTATGATAGTGAAAGGGTTCCCTTGAGAATAATATTGTACTTGTGGAGGTACTAGTTGACCATTTAGTGGGATTCCCTCAAATAGAATGTTTTGCTCAAGGAAGGGTCAATTTTCACTTCCCCAAGCTCCTCTTAAATTAAAATAATATGCTCTAGGAAATGTTGGTTGACCTTTACTTGGGCTCCCTATCGATGAAAATGATATGTAAGAATAAGGGTTAATGTTGACACCTAATCATAAGGATTGGATGAACAACTGTAATTAGTGTAAATAAATAATAGAGGAAATGCAGAGTCATCGGGAGATGAAACTGAACAATCACTCCCTCTTGTATATAATAATGAACAACCTAAATGAATAATACAATTTCATTTGAGGAGTTACCTCCTGGCTTGACATGGTATCAAAGCCAACCTCTATTTTTATTTTTTTGTATTGTAACTCCTGTCAGTTTCTTGCCCTTTGCCTCTTTTCTCTGCTAAACCTCTGCATTTGGATAGACCATCCGCATTCAATGCGTTTTTGAATGTGTTGAGTGCTATTATTGTGTTGTGTCATTTTATATGGCGTGCCCGTGTTTTTGAATGTGTTGAGTACTATTATTGTGTTGCAACATCGTTTTATATATAACTCTACTGCAATCATGATTATTGGTCTCCCCATACTGTAATATGCCCAGTCCATGCCAAGTTCATGTTGTGGCCTCTATACCACTGCTACTCCAACACCATCACTCTTATACCATATCGCACCTGTGTTGGCATTATACTCCATGCTTCCAACCCACTGCGTTTAATGAACATTTTCACATTAACGTCTGGCCCACAATACCATACTAGGTTTTGTAACTGCGATATATAACTCTGCTGCGATATATCAACCTGCTCTGGTTTATAGTATAAACTCCTCTCCACTGCGCAACAGAACCATACCTCCCATCTGAGAATACACAGTCACGTGGTATGTGGTATAACGCCTCCCATGTTGCGATATTGTGGTGGTATCATATATAATGTTGTCTCATATATTCTGTTGTTTTCATATATAATGTTGTCTCATATGTAACATTGTATCATATATAACGTTGTTTTCCTATATTCTGTTGTTTTCATATATTATGCTCCTGCGTTTGGCTCCCATGTTGTCCCCCATATACCACCTTCACTAAATATTCCCTCCCCAAAATAATACCTCTATTTTTAATATATTGAAGTGCAATTTTTAACCACCAGAAGTGCATTTTTTATATATTGGCAGCAAGGTACATTTTTTTAAAATGCATTCATTGATATCTATTGTGAGACTGGTTCTCACCGGGAAGGAGAACTATCCAGAATGGTCATGGAAAATCAAACACACTCTCATTTTTAATGAGCTGTGGAAATGAGTGTGTGTTGGAAACGGAGACAAAGAGCTAGAACAACCTACCTCAGACAAGGAATTTGCCATTTGGGAAAATAAGAACAACAAGGCTTATGCATTGGTTGTAGCTCAATAAATGAAGAGGTGAGTCACCATATTTTTCCATTTTCAAATACTTTCGAAGCCTTACAAAAACTGAAGGAACTCTATGACTCACACTCTGCACTTGAAGTTGTTCAAATCATGATTAGATTGTTCACCCTTAAATTATAAAATGATGATCCTCTTGCTCTTGCATCATAAGTAAAATCTATTATGCATGATATTAAAGTCACTAATGTTGAACTAGACATTTCTCTGATAACTTTTCTCAAGGCACTTTATCCCACTTACTCAAATTATCTTAAGTCATTGCAAGCAAATGGAAACCTCAAAGATATTACCTTTGAATCCCTTGTGAAAAAAATTGCTGAAAGAGAGAAAGATTTTGGGAAGAAGACAACTCCTTAGTCTTCTGAGGAGGCTGTATGTCTTGCACATAGAGAGAAGAATCTTGCTCAAGATTCTTCAAGAGGAAGAGGTGGTCGAAGAGGAAGAGGAAGAAATTTTAGAGGCAGGGGGGACAGACACTCTCAAGGAGAAAAGTTAGATTTGCACTACATACGCTACAAAAGAGATGGATCACATGATGCATCCACATGCAAGTTTCCTTGGGACAAAATTAAGCAGGAAGGAAACCAACCCAAAGATAAAACTAATGACAAAGAGAAAGGTAAAGCACCTGAATCCACTCACTATGTTTTGGCACACTGTAATGTTGGAGTAAATGAAGACCTATTTAATGCTTCACTTGCTTCTTGGAAAAATGATTGGTTGCTTGATTCAGGTGTAAGTTGCCACATGAATTTTAGAAGAGATTTTTTTGAAGAATTTACTGCCAATGTTGATGGAGCAGTATACTTTGCAGACAAATCAAATCTCAAGCCATCAAGGCTTGGTACAATCAGGCTTAAATTGCTTAGTCTTCCAGACTTTCTTCTGCATCATGTTCTATATCTCCCAAAACTGAGGAGAAACTCATTGTCCTTGGTCCACATCCGTTAGCAAGGACAGTCCATTCATATGTTTGATGGCAAGCTTTAGGTGAGAAAAGCATCAGACCACTCACTTGTCATGACGAGGATAGAAGAAGAAAGGCTTCTCAAGCTGCAGGGTACCTCTGCTCGTGCACAAAAATTCTCATACAATTCTCATTATGAAGAAGGTACATTTCCATCAAGTTTATTATGGCATGCTAGATTTGGACACTTAAACTATGGCAACCTCCACTCGTTGAAGAAAAATGGTGTTACTGGTTTGCCTACAATTCCTAGGAAACTTAAGCAATGTGATGCTTGCATTCTAGGAAAGCATAGAAAACAGTCTTTTCACGATTCACATTCTAGAGCACATAGAAAACTTGAACTCATTCATTTAGATTTATGTGGTCCAATGCATGTTCCTTCTGCAAATGGAAATAAATATATGATAACATTTATTGATGACTACACCAGAATGTGTTGGGTTTATTTATTGAAGAACAAATCTGATGCTTTTCAAACATTCAAGAACTTTCATACATGGATTGAAAATGATGCACAATCTCATATTGGCTCTATTCACACTGATAATGGAAAATAATACACTTCAAATGAATTTGAAAACTACCTTCGCCAACATGGGATCAAACATCAAACAATTGTGCCTTATAATCCCCAACAGAATGGTGTAGTTGAAAGAATGAATAGGACAATCTTAAATATGGTGCGCTCCATGATGTTTTCAAAAATTTAAAATTGATGTTTTGGGTAGATGCAATTCTATGTGATGTCTATGTAAAGAATAGGTGTCCATCTAATGTTATTAGAAACAAGACTCTTTATGAAATGTGGTATGGGCACATTCCTTTGGTAAAGCATCTCACGGTCTTTGGTTCCACCTGTTATGCCTTGATACCAAAGGTACATAGAAACAAACTTGGTGCAAGGAGTTGTAAGTGTATCTTCCTGGGGTATTCAAACACCTCCAAAGCATACCGTCTCTATGATGAAGTCAATAAAAAGTTTGTTGTATCTAGAGATGTAATTTTTCTTAAATCATCCAAAACTAATAATGTTGTTGAGCAGCAACTTGATCGCTTGAATAGATTTGCAAATGCAAAATCATTTCAAGAATTTGATAATAAGATTCCACATCTTGAAGGGGGGATTCCTATAATAGATCAACATGTGGAATCTTCTTATGAAAAACACTCTCCCCCACATGAGACTCCAACAATGGATGATGCTTTAAGTTATGTGATTGATAGAATTGGGAGATTCAATCTTGATTCAGTCCCAACTCAATCAACGGAGTAGCCAAGACCATCTAAGAAAGGTCCTCCAAAGTGGCTGATAAAGACACTTGAAAGTGTTCATCCTGATGAGGTTGGAAAGACAAGAACTAGAAATTCAAACCGCCAAAATGGAGGTGATGTAGATGAATCTAATTCACTTGTTGATATGGATGTTTCTTATGATTGTGAATTGAATTTGTCTACATATTTTGAACCAACTTCCTTCAAAGAAGCTGCTTCCCATGATGAATGGAAAGAAGAAATGCAAAAGGAGTATGATGCCTTGATAAAGAATGGCACTTGGAAGCTGGTTGATCCTCCATTAGGAACCAAACCAATTGGCTGCAAGTGGGTCTTCAAGAACAAGTATAAAGCTGATGGCTCACTTGACAAGCACAAAGCTAGGCTTGTGGCAAAAGGTTTTGCACAAAAGGAAGGGGTCAATTATGAGGAGACTTTTGCCCCCACAGCAAA
>APFE031465794.1:1538-13064 GCA_000404065.3 Pinus taeda | reverse complement strand
AAGTCCATCAAATGGATGTAAAAATTGCTTTCTTGAATGGAGATCTAAAAGAGAATGTTTTTATGTCCCAGCCTGAAGGATTTGCTGTGAAAGGACATGAGCATAAAGTATGCAAACTTGTGAAATCCTTGTATGTCCTCAAACAAGCACCACGAGCCTGGTATCAAAACTAACTGAGCATCTTCTGAAACTCAATTTCAAACATTATGATCTTTATGATGCAACTTTGTTTGTCAAGAAGGTTGGCAAAACAGATGTATATCTTGTGGTATCTGTAGATGGTATTTTGATGATAGGGAACAATGAGAGTTACATTGCATCCATAAAGAAGGAATTAAGGAAAGGTTTTGAAATGACTGATTTGGGCTATGTTCATTACTATCTTGGTATTGAAGTAGCTCAACATTCGAAGTCCATATTCCTTTCTCAAAAGAAGTACATTAGAAATATATTGAATAGGTTTGGCATGAATGGATGCAATCCTCTGACTACTCCAATGGAACAAAACTTAAAGCTCATATCCATTGAAGGAAAATAATTTGAGGATGCAACAAAGTATAAACAACTTGTAGGAAGTCTCAACTACCTAACTACTACTAGACTAGACATTTCGTTTATTGTTGGAATCCTCTCCAGGTTTATGCAAAAGCCTTGTGAGGGACATTGGTTTACTGCAAAAAGAGTTCTAAAGTACTTGAAGGGAACTCAAGACTTTGGACTCAAGTATACATAGGTGGGCGATTTCAGCTTGATTGGATACTCTGATTCAGACTTCGATGGAGACAAGGAAATTGGGGCATCTACTTCGGGTTATGCTATGAGTCTTGGATTAAGAGATGTCTCATGAAGATGACAAAAACAATCAATTCCAAAAGATTCCACAACAGAGGTAAAATATGTGGTAGCAGCTGAGGTAACAAAAGAAATTGTGTGGCTCAGGAAAATTCTGGAAGGTTTGCAGGTAAAACAAGTATAATCGACTCCACTCATGATTGAAAATACCTCGGCAATAAATTTGGTCAAGAACCCAAAGTTCCATGATCGAACGAAGAAAATCAATACAAAATATCATCTGATTCGACATCATGTTAAGGCCAAAACAATCGATCTTCACCATTGTTCCACTAATGAGCAGATTGCAAACATATTCGCCAAAGCTCTTGGAAGAGAAAAGCTTGAAAGATCCATAACAATGTTTGGACTCACCAACATCCCTTCAGATTAAGGGGGGGAATGTTGACACCTAATCATAGGGATTGGGTGAACAACTGTAATTAGTGTAAATAAATAATAAAGGAAATGGAGAGTCATTGGGAGATGAAACTGAACAATCACTCCCTCTTGTATATAATAATGAACAACCTAAATGAATAATACAATTTCATTTGAGGAGTTACCTCCTTTCCTAACAATTAACTAACCCTTCTCAAGTTCCTCATTGATTAGAATAGTTTGTTTGAGACACACCATAGACACACCTTCATATTACCCTCAACCATTGATTGAATTGGAACTTTATAAATACAAAAATTGTACAACAAAACACAGTGCCCATTTTTGCCTAGAATGCACTTTCATCAAATATTTTTATAGGTGTTGTACTTGAATTCCTTTTAAAAAAACTTCTCTTGATTTGACATTTTATGGGATTGTATGGTCTTCTTATCACAATTGTTATATCAACACAATCTACATTATCTATGAGTGAATATACCATTGTAGTGTAAATGTTTTAAATACTTTCCAAATGTTGACACTAGGTTCCTTTGTATTTTCTTTTTTTTAATATCACATATAAAGGGGCATCAATAAGGTCAAGCAAGTAGTTTGCAAGTTATCTTTGGAGAGAACCTCTAACAAGAAACATTTCTCACAATGGATGAATAATTTCTAGATTATAACTCAAATTTAATTACCATATCGTGGTGCAAAATTCACTACCTCTTCTTATAGAACATTTGAAATTTCTCACTCGACAATTGAATGAAGAACAATAATGGACTACATTCAACTTTTCTCACACAAACTAATGTTGTGATTTTGGTTCAGTCACGTCACTAACTTCAATATTGATTAATGATTTCAATATTTAAGATTTAATCTTTATTAAAATCCCCTATTGATCTAGATTGGTTGATTATATTGTTTTTCATCCATCTTGATACATTCAGAGTGTAAAAAGTTGAGGAATCAACGCACGAGATTGTTTTTACCAGCGAGGCCCAGTTTGGCGAAACAAGGTCTAAAACCTTCTAGGAGCGTTTTGAGGCATCAAATGACTTTTTTTAGGGGTAAAACTTTGTTTTCTAGTGCAACACATTTTCATGTTGTTCTACACACAAAGATATTTCCAACGGCGCAAGAATCGAGTCAATCATAGTCTGTATGCAAAATTTATGCCACTCATAAGTTTGACCTTCCTGTTTTCACACCTATAGTTTTGGAGGATGCCACGTCAGCCCCCATTATTCGTGGGAAATGGGCTAGCAATGTGTTTGTGATGTAAAAGAATCCAGAAGATTCTGTGGTGTAACTCTAGTTAAGATTTGATGTAGTCAAACTTAACCACTATTAGGCTATTGGGCTATGTTATAAATGGGTTACTAGGAGGAGAGGCATTCCATTCTTTCAAGAGAATTTTGTTCCATAGCTAAGTAAATATAGCCAGTAGAGACAGAAGGTAGAGAAAGTAGAGAGGATATGTGCATTGTGGCAGTCCATCGGACACAATCATTACTTCTTTGTATCTGCAACCATATTTCCAGACATAGGAAGAGAGCAAAGCGACCTCACCTTCTGCCTGGGTTTTTTCTCGAAAGGGTTTCCAAAAGCATATCTTGTGTCTTAAGTGTGTGTGAGTTTATTTTTTAATTCTCTACTTTTCTACATAATTTCCATTTGCATGCATGCATTAATTACAATTAAATCTACAGATCTAGAAGTTTAATAACGTTGTAATAGTGTAAAAATTCAGAATGTTAATATATTATTATCAGATATGTTGTGACAAACTATCCATTGGAATATCCACGACAATTTATAGATCACCTACTCTTTCATTGGCCAAGACACAAGGATGCCAAGCTATAACTCCAATGAGAAAATATTGGAAGGCAACTCTAGTTCTCTCTAGCACACCAAATGAGAAATATTCCAAAAGCTTCCCTTCAATAGAATCATTTTCATGTACAATTGTTAAAAGAGCCATGACAATGCAATCCCTATGACTTAAGCATATTTGCAACAATATGAATTTTCTAAGAAGGAAACAATACCTAGATCACATTGATTTTTTTATCTCCAATATTAGAACTAGATCTAGTGTGGTTAATTTTTTTTATTCATCCCACATAATAAAGACCCCTTTTCTTCTGAGAATGTATCTATACCTCTTGATGCATGAAACAATGGAAATATCCATTAAGAACCTTAGTACCATTTACAATGACACATCCATGGTTGATGTCGTCATTGTGCAATTGCTTTCTACTTGGGATGACTATTCCTTCAACAAATTTTAATCCATTGGAAAGAAGGTCTACATAGTGTTTAGAACCTAACATTCCAATAGACATTTTTGTTAATCTACAATGACAATGTTACCCTAACAAATCAATATAATTTAGCTAAATTATACATAAGTTAATTAAAGTCAATATTGACAAACTATATTCCACAATAAGAATATAACAAGTGCATTAGATAAACATAAAATCAACATAGACCAATATAAATATCACCATTTAAGATAAACTCTCTAAGTTAACGTGTTCTTCCATATTGTTGTGAAAATTTTACAAAATTACTTTCATAAAATTTTAACATCAAATTTAATAAATCTCTATAAGTTTTATACAAGTAACAATGATAATAAATATATCCTCCAAATGGGTGATAGGGATGTGCAATAACCACTTTGTAACAACACCCAATACTCATTATACCTGTCACAAGAAGGAATATGTGCACATGATGGATGATGTCTATGCCACATGCAACAACTTGATGATGATGATGATGCTAAGTATAGGTGTATGAGAACCACACCCCCTATTAATGATAAGTCTATATCTATACATGACAACTTGAAGGGAATGATAGAGATTTTTTCTAAAAATTTTAATAGTTTATACATGCGAGTTATCAACCTACAGTATGAGAAAAGGGCCAACAAATACTTCCTTTAAATCCCCCTTGTTGAGAATACTTTGACCAAGAAAGGGTTAGCTAACTCTTCCCTGATATTTCCTCCATGATAATACTATACTTGAGGAAGGATTCTATGACTTTTTAATGGGTTTCCCCTCACTAGAATAATATGAGGAAGGGTCAATTTCCCGTTCCTCAGGCTCCTCCTCAATGAGAATATTATACTCAAGGAAGGGTTGGTTGTTATTTCCACATTTTCTTCCTTGATGATGATACTACATTAGAGGATGGCTCAAGTGGCCATTCCCTATGTGCGTCCTCAGTGAGAATACTATGTTTGAGGAAAGGTAGGCCAACCCCTCATTAAGCTCCTCCTCCACAAGAAATAAAGAAAGACTCAACCTGCCCTTATTGTTGCTTTCCCTTGATAATAATACTATACTAGAGGAAGGTTGACAAAACCTTCCCTAGTCTACCTATCTATGAGAATTATTAGTTAACTCCTCGATAAGAAACCCCTCTATGGATATTCTGTGGTTGAGGAATTATTAATCAAGGCTTTCCTAAGAACCTATTCAATGAGAATATTATGTTGGAGGAATGGTCTATTAACCCTTTCTTGTGTTGAAAAATTTAGAAGGAAATTCTCAATTTGATTTTGCCTTGATTAAATTGAGCAAATTCGAATTTCCACATCAACAGACAACTTGGATGATGTTAACTTGTGTGACATGGCTTGTGTCACCGAGTTTACTCAATAAATTTGAGTTGGAGGAGTTAGATTTCAGTTTTGCATAAGTGATTGCTAATTTGTAGCAATCTAGGTCAGTTATCTCTGGTTGCTTTCAGTAAAACTAGTTCCAACTTTTGGAGGAACTAGTGGAAGTTTAGTTAAGTAGTGGGACTTTAGTAAAACATAGTGATCATCTAGTTAACTGGTCAATCAACCCAAAATAGCTAGTTCATGCAGAATATTTGAGTTACCCAATTGAGGTGGAGATTCCAAGGCAGTGTAACATCAGTTGTAGACTAGTCTTGAGTGTACAAATGTTGCATGCAGTTAGATGATCAACCTAAAGGAATTGCACAATTAAATTGAGAGAATTTTATAATTAATATGGGCTAATTACTCAAGGAAAAACACAATGAAATAGGAGCTCCAATCGAGGAAGAAATTGACTAAGTCTAGGTCATAGGCCTTCAATGAGCAGAGAGATAGATTGTGTACTTGTAGGGTGAGCTTAGTTGAGCAAAGAAATTGTAATACATCTCTATTTCATTTGATTAATGTAAGAGGCATTGGGGTTTTTTAGAAGATTTCTTTCCCCAAATAAAATTACTTGTTTCATGTGTGTTATTCCTTAGTCCTAAAGGTCTTTTTCCTACATGCTTGACTTGAAGGGTCATTTGTTATACTGGCATGTTTTATTGGCTTGTTTTCTAGTCAATCATTTGTATGCAGATATAAGACATGGAAGGGTTCACAAGATGTGAAATATGTTTCTTTGTTGAAGCAGGAGTTAGTCCATGCAGTTGTTGTCTGTATGCCTATTGTTGTTAACAGTTGTTGTTGGCAGCTTTTCAAACAGGTACAAATGAAAGTTTTGTGGAGCAGATGTACTTCACATTTGTTTGAGCCACCTTGGATCAATGATCAAGGCAAAGAAGTTCAAACTACCTTCTGTAAACTTCATAGCAAAAGTTCTGCATGAAGTCAAGGAGGAAAACAGTCCTTCCCAAAATGACCAACCCATCCAAGAAGGGAAGTGGTTAGAGATTTTGGCTCAGAGGCACTCTGCGAAGGCAAGTGTAGGGAGGCTAAAAGAAGAGGGTGTTGTTACTCTCATTTACTACTTAGATCAGTATATCAGTCTTTTGGTGGACCAAAAGTTCTTTTAGTGGGAAGGCGTGATCCGAATTTGGATCCTTAAACTCTCTTAAAGTTACCCAAACTCTGTAAAAAACTCATATTGGAGTTTAAAGTCTTATGGATGTCGAAGCCTATCAGAAATAACCTCTGAACAACGACAATTTGCAGTCAGCACAAAGTAACGAGGACCTTCAGTCAAAGTGCATTGACCGTTGGCCCGTGGGGACTATGCATGGTGCAAAAATGGCAGTTATGAGGCTCAGACCAGAAAATGGAGGTTGTTTCTGATGTGCTAGGAAAAACCCCTCAAAATGGTAAAGCCCCAAGTGATCTGTCACAAGGAAAGCCAAGAAACTATGGGAAAAGCGCTAACACCCAAGGCGGGTCCCACGCTCCAAAACCGGCAGAATATTAGAGGTGTTTCGAGCGGTAAGCGAGTTTGTCAGAGGACCCAACAATTCCATATGGTGATTGATGTGTTTCTGGCAGATGAGAGAGAAAACTGCTCTTATCGCGGGCTAACATCCAAGAAACTCAACCGCGTGATAAGAGCGATAACCATCGGATCTGGAGGCCTCAGATCTAACGGCAGAGATTGTGCTTGATGGGAAACTAGATTTGATGGAGAAAATAAGCTTTGACACATAAAGGTTGAAGTCCGATTGGACCACTAAGTTGGCGGATGAATCATTTCACAGAGTAACCAAAGTAACGAAACATTTGGGGAAGAGTTGGCTCAGTTCGTGAGGAGACAAGTGGCCACTTCTCTGTGAAGCGTTATAGTGATGATGACGCAGAGCAGGGAATTCCAGCGGACAGAGGCAGGCGATCCGAAGAGCTGGGAGAGGAAGTGAACAGTCATGAGACGGATTGGTGTTAAGCCATGAACAGATAGAGAGTAAAAGGAAAAAAGGAGAGAGCAGCCAAAGAAGCAGTAAGCAGACCTGGAAGTGGAGAAACCAGAGCCGAGCTCACTGTAATAGGCAGAGCCACCAGAGATTGGAGGGTGAATAGCAAGAGGATGCTGAATGCACAGAGAGTCTTTGGAGCCACTAGGAGGTCGAGTGAAAAGCCAAAGAGCTCAATTGACAACAGCATATTGTTGTTGGAGTTGCTTGGAGGTCGAGTGACTCATAGAGGCATGCAAAGGCTGGGAGAAAGAGCTTAGAGAAGCTAGAGCAAAAGACAGAGCTGGAAAGCCAAAGAGCTCCAAGAGCCAAGGGATAAGATGGTGTTCTGAGCCCAATGTTCCTATATAAAACATTGGAGTTAAGTGTAGAACTTGTAAAAGAACTATTTCCATAATCCCAGAAAGCCTAATCGAGTTGATTAGAGCTCAAGGAGACGTAGCCCAAGATATCAGGGTGAACTCCGTATTATATTGTTGTCTTATGTGTTTGTTTTTACTACTGCTTTAACTATTGTTATATGCATTTGTATTTCAGCTTAAGTACCTTCCCATATCAGCACAAACAACAGATTTTAGAGTAAGTAATCAGCTAAAAACAAATACAAGCATACACCCATATTTTCAAGCATTTCTTATTTCCGCATTGGTTGATCAAATAGACTTGGGAAAATTTGAAGCTTTGGAAGTGGGAGAGGTTTCTGTAAGTTATACAAGAAGCCTAAGAGCCCCATTTTTAGATCAACTACACTTAGTCCTCCTTCAACAAATAGTTTTGGCTCAATACCTCCCGAGACACACCCATTGTACCCCTAATCCCAATCAACATGCTCATGACTTATTAAAACCAATTTATTTTTCATCTCCAAACATCCCTTTCTTTGTTTCCTAGTCCCTTTGGAAATTGTTTTCCTCTTCCTTGCACTAGAAGAGTCCTCATAACTAAGTAAATTCCCTGCGTTGTGCCTATCATGGCATACTTCATGGAAATCAATGGACATCGTGGGGTTTTAGTCACCACAATGGACCTATTCCTGAAGTCTTCGACTCTAGCACATTGTTGTTCACTCCAATACATTTAATGTTGTTGCTTTTATCCTTGCATCTAGGCTCAAACACACATGCCAGGTAGTTCAATGTTTTTCCTACATCATAGCATACAAAATTTATGGAGATTCATCATAAGGAAATTCTCCACAAATTTTAAAAATACCCCATTAGCAGATTTCTTCATGAGGTTAATCACTGCAATTTAACTTACTTTACATCATAGCAAAACCAAATGAGTTCATAAATTTAAATGACTGCAAATCAGAATTTTAAATGAGACTATTATGATCACAATTATAAATTACTTTTGAATAGATGATACTTATCTTTAGTTTTCACTTTGCTTCTTTGAACCACATGTGTTGAGTGACTTGAAAAGCCAAACTATCACCCAATAGTGCTCACACTCCTCTATGTAATATTTTTCATTTTGACTTTGATTGACATGCATGAAATCAGTTTCCAAACTAGGCAAGCACCAAGTGATGTATATGCTCCAGATGATATTTAACTTGTCTTTGATTTACACATATTGAATCGGCTACCAAACTAGTCAAGCACACTGTGGTGTATATTCTTCATGTGATATTCAACTTTATCTTCATCTGTGATTCATTAAGTGGTTTTCTAAACCTAGAAAGAACTCAGTAACAATCACACTACTCAACGCAACCTTTTTGTATATGTCCAACTAAGCCCCCCACGCCCCCTTACTCACCGCCCTACAAATATGGGAACTACCAATCCCAGTAGTCTTCTATCGACAGAGATATGTTTACCATCACATCTTCCAGATAATAAATATATCAGACATAAAGAAACACACACACACATGCATGTTGTATATCACAAGATAATATATATATATATATAGTATATATATATATATATATAATATATATATATATATAATATATATATATTATATATATATATAATAATATTATAATATATATATATTATATATATAATATGATTCACAATTTATGCATCATCATGACTCCCCCGTCATCACACCTCCCATCACTTCTCCCAGGCTCAACCAAACGCCACTCCTAGGTGGTCTGCATATCCCAATATCATCATAGGCAACCCCCAATTTGGGTGGTCTACCTAATGTATTGTAAATGATAGTATATTGCCCCATCCTTTGATGAAGGTTGAAATAGGTAGTTAATATACATGTTGGCATAACCTTCAACATTTCCTATTCATAACATAATATAAACATAGGCATGTGAAATTCATAATCATATGGTAATAATAATAAAAAGTAACAACAAGAATTCCCATTTTCTCAATGGATTCTTCCCATAACATAGAATATCATTGGATAGCATGCCGTTCATATACTTTTAACAACTTCAGTTAAAAATCCATGTAAGAATGTTAATAAAGGCAAAATAATGCCAAGGTCATGGGACACGTATTCCGAGTTGAATGTTGGGAAAAACATAGTGATGGGGATCACATGTGATTTATTAATGGATATGGAAATTGGAAAAGGAAAAGAGGCATTAATTGGCATTTTATTTATGAAAATAAGGAAAATATGAGAAAAGGAAGATGAAAGGACACATGTTTGCGTGAGAGGTAAATTGAAGGAAAGGTTAAGGAAAATGAAGAAAATAGGGGCTTCAATGATAAAAAAAGCTTATGAGTATTAGTTCATGGCTTTTGTTAGTTGAACCTTTTGTCAATTCTAGCTTGGAGTTCTCTTTTTATTCTCTCTCTCTCTCATACTCTTGCACACTTAGATTTTCTTGGAGCATTGTGGCATACTTTGGATTTGGAGAAAGAAGGCAAATGAAAGCAGGAAAGCACAAGGGAACAAGTGGATCAACAAATTCAGCTGGATTTCTTTGCAGATATCGAGTTTCATGTATGATTTCCTTGCTAGTTTTGGCATGCATGGTACATGCATGTGGTTTCTTGGTTATGATCTGTTATTGGCATTGAGGATTGTCTGGATTGACAATGATTTTTCCTAGCCTTTCCATTTCCTGGATAGCCATGGTGTTGTGGGTTTTTCCACTTGTTTTTTCTGATTGGTGTTTAGGTTCCCTATGGTTGTGAGTTGAGTTATTAGTTGTTGGAGCCATTGGTTGGAACAAATGCTCGAGAGCCCTGGAACAACTTGGGTTGAGTTACTATTTTGGACAAATTCTTTGGATCCCTTGGTGGGTTGAGTTACTAGTATTGGAGCCTTAGGTGGAAAAATGCTCTAGAGCCCTGGAAGCTTGTGGGTTGAGTTATTAGTTCTTGGAGCCACAGTTGGGACACAAGCTCTGGAGCCTTGGACAACTTGGGTAGAGACCGATCTAATTGGTGTTAGTGATGTCTGGTCGTGAGGTGAAATCACTGGTTGAGAGTTGAGGTGGTTTTGCCTTTGGAAGCCCTGGTTTGATTATGTTTGGTTTATTCCATGAGATCTTAGATTCACACTTGGAATATGGCATGAGGGTGATTGGATGAAAGAAATATTTGGTTCAACCTAATCTATGATCAGGTGGTACGTGGAAGTCTCTGAGTTGATTGGAATGTTCATATGTTAATATGAGGTATTTTATATTGCAATCTATGGGCATATGTATTGATTATGTTGATGATATTATGGTTGAGTCGCCATGGTTTATATGTTGGTTATTTGTTGTTTATATGTCGGTTACATGATGTATATTGTATATGGATCTTGACATGGTTGATGAATATATGAATGGTTAATGAATGCATGGATTAATAAGTGTTGTTTCAGCCATGTGGAGAGAGAATAGGGCCTTCTTGGTGATTCTCATATATGTTTCAGACCCCTATGTTCAGACATGCATTCATGACCTGTAGATTACATGTTCACCATATGTTTGATGAAATGAATGTCATGGTTGGGCCTAGGTAGGTCAAGTATTTGATCAAGATTTGTATGATATCCTTTGTATTGATGTCATTTATCATTCTAGAAAGTATCACTAAGTTTTGGGTAGTGCTCTGGAGGTTGACTTGGAATTTAGGCTAAGAATCTGAGGCTGCACCCTCTGAACTAGAAAAGTAGGGTTGCAACTACAAGGATGCAGGCTTGTGCATGTGGTTGGAGGATCCCAACCACATGGATGCCTTTTTGTGGGAGTGGCTAAGGGCCCAAGGCAAGGAAAAGGTGGTTCAACTCAGGATTTGGCCACCTGGGGTGGTTTCTCAACTTCTGAGTGACCTGCAGCCCCTGTAGGATGTTGTGAGATGTCAGTTTCCTTCTACAGTTGGCCCCACTTCCTTAATGGGAACTAGGAGGTCGATTCATGTCATAACAACTCTTCCTCCCATGTTTACCTCAATAGGCCAGTGAAACTGAGTAAATTTGGGAGGGGTGGTTACATAATGGTATCATAGCTTTCAGGTTCAAACACTTGGAATGGATGGGCATAATGTGTTTGTATACCTGCAACCTGCAACACTTTCAAAGATCAACTTGTTTTCTCTTTTTTCTTTTTTTTCCTCTTTTTGTTTCTCTTTTCTTTTCCTTTTTTTTCTTTCTTTCTCTCTCTTTTTTTTTTTTTTT
>APFE031465777.1:20485-35475 GCA_000404065.3 Pinus taeda | reverse complement strand
CAAACCTAGGAACTAGGTTCAGGAGGAGATCGAAGAGTACTTGGAGCAGCTCAGATAGATTTCCACCAAGGACGATTTGGATATGAATAGATAGAACATGCAAAATTACATCGACGATCCTATCCAACTTAGAAAAATGTTACTCATGCTTCAGAAGGGAGTTGAAACTGGTTCCAATTCATTGTACTCGGATTCCATGGAGGCTAAAGTTCGCTTCCATCCCAAAACCATCATGTGGATTGGGGATGTCATTGCACAATTCGAGGATTGGCACCAATATGTAACCACGAAGAATCAACTTGAAGTTGTTGAACTAGAGTTCTCCAAAAATAAAGCATCATGCAATAATCTCTCATCTTCCCTGATGCACTTCCTTCCATCCATGGATCTCTCTTCTTGTGGCTTCTACACAACTTTTTGAGGTTATTTGTTTGGAGCTAAAAACTCCTCAACTGAATGCAATTGAATCTCCCTCTCAAGAGAACACCTCATTGCCTTCTCCTCGTCAAACTTCACATCTCTACGAGAAACGGCCATCTTGCGAGATGGAATTACACATGATAATTATGAGGTGTTTCTGTGTACTCTACAAATAAACCCAGCTCTATTGTTCGATATAGATTTTTCCTTGAGTCCTTGGAAATATGATAGTAAACTGATTATCCAAAGACCCTAAAGTGTGACACATCTAGTTTCTTCCCTGAAAAATCTTCCTCTAATGTACTCATGCCAAGAATCCAATGAGGACTCATGTATTGCAAATAGATTGTTGTGTTGCATGCTTCAACCCATAAGTACAGTGGTAGGCCTTGGTCATTCAACATCGACCTTGCTACTCCCAAAATACTTTTGTTCTCCCTCTCAGCCACCCCATTTTTCTGTGAATTGTGGGGTGATGTCAATTCCCGTCAAATTCCTTCCTTTACACATAAATTTTTAAATTCATTCGACACCTACTCACCTCCATTATTGCTCCTAAGAGCCTTGACTTTATTTCTTGTCTCTTTCTCAACAAGTGCTTTAAATTCAACAAAATTGGAGAATTTTTGGTCTTTCTTTTGGATGAATAAGATCCAAAACTTCCATGATAAATCATCTACAAATATTACATAATACCTATGCTTGGCAGTGGAGGTTGTCGAGAAAGTTCCACACACGTTAGAGTAAACTCTTTCAATGACTGCTTGTGGTTTATTGTTCTGATCATTGAAGGTGGATTTTGTGTACTTCCCCAAAGTACACCCTTTGCATGTATCCCATTGTTCTAGTGCTCCTTTGGGAAGTCCTATAGAAATCTACTACATGATCTTGAAAGCACGATGATGTGAATGGCCAAGTCTTCTATGCCATAATTCACCAATATATCGGCTCTACACCTTCTTTGATTTTGTGCTCAATGCTACACAATCTTCCACATCTAATTTGTAGAGGTTCTTCACACCAATCTCAATCCGCTTCACTTGTCCCATGGTGATGTGTCTAAGGAAATACTTTACTTTGCTAAATATCACATCATAGCCATGGTCTTCAAACATAGCAACTGAAAAAAATCTTATTCAGGCCGAAAACATACATGACATCCTTTCATTTAGACTCCCTCTCAAAAGCAAATGTACCAATACTGATCGCACTATACCTTCCATCATTTCCCATCTCGATGTGCATCTGGAGGTCATTCTCCTCTAAGTCACTAAGGAATTCTCAATTTTCTATCATATGGAATGAGGCTCCACTATCCAAATACCACACACTACCCATCACCATGCTCAACATAGAAGCTATGAGGGTGAAATCGAGCTTGAATTGTGAAGCCAAAAATTCACCTAGCGTTCCTCCTGAGGGCTTCTTGGATTGGGATTTCTTTCCTTTCCCTTTCGTTAATTTTCCAACCAAGGAAAATTTCTCCATATCCTCAACCTTAGATGAGGTCCCATCTCTAGTATTCCACCTTATCTCCTCTTGTACCAAATCCGACCAAAGGCATTCCCAATTTGGTAGTTTGTCCCTCCAATTACCAAATCTTGGTAGTTGTTCCAACACATGGGAAGGCCTAGAAGGCCTAAGCTTAAAATATCATCCTTAACAACAGTTACCCCAACTCGTCCAATTTCATCATGAAATTCTGTGAACTGAATCAAGTACTGTTGAATTGATTCAGTCTTCTGCATCTTGATATTACGAAGCTTTTCCTTGAGCGGCAACTTCATTTGGTCGCTGCTATTCTTGAACAATTCTTTAAGTGATTGCCACATTTCATAAGGGGTTTCTTTCCCGTGGAGATTGGAGATTATCTGATCCTTCACACCTTCCAATGTAATCCTCCTCGCCTTGGCTAGACACTTCTTCCACTCTAATAGAGATTGAATATCAGTTGCTGGTGGTTTCAGAACCTCAATATCTATGAATTCCTTCAATCCATTATCCTCAAGCACCACCTTCATCTTGTCCTTCCAAGGAACAAATTTTGAGCCTCCCTCAAGGGCATACTCGAGCCTTAGTCCATAGAAAGACATCCTACTCGCTCTAGGGAATTGATCCAGCAAATTTGATCCTCCTACAAGGACAACTTCAAATTCTCTTCTTTACTATGAATCATGCTCTGATACCATGTATAAATTCCTTATAGATTCAAAACAGCTAATATAATTTGCTAAAACCAAATACTTTAATATACTCTACTCATCAGTATAAAGAAATTAATCGATCAAGAAATCAAAACGTAAACATGAGACAAGATTCAATCACATATGCTCAAAGATTTATCTAGGAGAAGGAAACTTCTCAAAACCCCTTCCTATCTATATTGCATAAAACATAAAATAGAGAAGAAATATAATGCTTTCTCAACCCCGAGCAACCTCTGCACTATAATAATCTATCTCACTGTGTCACAAGTTGACTCTGGTCAATAATTAACCAAATTCATGCCTGCCCAAGTCCTTATTTCTTTGCGCTATTCAATAAAGGATTAGCCATGTTAATAGTGCTGAAAATCCATCAACCAAGGGGTCTCCCTGATGTGAAGTCGCAATTAGACCTCACACTGTTTGGTGTATGAAGCCCATCCTAAATATCATACCAGTTGCCATATATCTCAAAGACATGACTTGGCTCTAACTATCATCATGAGAGAGGGATGCAATGGTGTCTCCGAAAAGTAAGTGAGGTGTGATTTGTCAATGTTCAGTTGCAACTCTATTGATGTTCTTCTACTGCGGAGAGGGGAAAAAAGTGAGCCTCTGAGTAAGAGTTAATAGTACGACCCAATAAGAGACACACATAAACCACAAAGATCCATCTAACATCCAACAGAATAGTCCACAATGCATGTGACGGTCATTACAACCAAGAAACAAAGAAAGATTTGTCTAATATCCTGCGGAAGAGTCTCCAAGGATGGGACAATGATAACAACCATTACAACGTATTATCAATAAGATAAGTACTAAAATAACGAAAATATTTAAGCCATATTAGCACATGTGCAAGAAAACATGAAATAAAAACATCCGCAAAATAGTCTTACAAAAATTCATAAAATAGTCTTACAAACATTCATAGCCCATGCATGAAGAAGATCCCAGCCTTGAAGGCTTTCGTTATCTATTAAAAGTTACAAGACACATTTTTACAATGTACAACACTAGCCCCAATAGTGGGACATTGGAGCCACTCTTTTCTCCTCAAAGAACTAGTTGATCTCTCTAGTGTCTCGCAGGAGGAGCCAAGGTGAAAATTCATTTTCTCATACAATGAGGGAGTATATGTAACCAAGGGTGATTCTTTGACTACCCTCATGAATTTTTGACTTCCTATGACTTTCCAACTGGCATGACTCTTCACATTCCAAGTGTGTCCTGTAGACTTCCACTTTAGAATACATTTGAATACAATATACATGTTCCACATAAGTGATGTGGCATATTACCACTCATGACATGGCATGACATTACACTGCTGACATAAACTGCTTGGTGATGTGGCAATGTCAATTCATTGTTGCTGCTAAGTCCCAAATGTCTTCTTAAATATGGTTTATATTCACCTCCAAATGGCTTGGTGATGCAGAATCTTCAATGATATTTAGTCTTGGGTAGTGGTCACAAACTTGTGTCCCTTTTCTTTTGCTCGATTGATTCCATCTAGACCTCTAGTCGGTTTCATCTGTTTCCTTGTTTATTGTAGAATTTACTATTTCTAGCAGTTTTTCGGGTCCTGGACTACTGTTGGAGTTTTGACCCCCTGAAAGACATTTTTTTGAGGTTCACACTAGGCCTCCAGCCATAGGCTAGGGCATACCACAAATCCTATAATACTCGGAGATATATTTTTAACAAGGTATTATACATGCAAAACAGAGATAATATGATCAAGTTACAACCCCTGGAAGTTGACTGCCCAATTAACCCCAACGAGGCCCACAAACTCTTGCCGTTCCATCTCTTGGGGTTATGATTATGATTTTTTAGGGTTTTCCCTTGTTGTTCAATAATAAGTAGGCCCTTGAGCCTCATTGTAACATAGTTTAGAGGAATATAGCCACCACATTTCTTCTCAGAGATAAGCTACCATCGCCTGACATAGCTTATTTCCATTATGTTTGTAAACATATTTCAGTATTTGATATTAATGAAATGAAGTGTTATTTATGCCCCATCTATGTATTGATGGTTATATATATAATTTTTTGCATTCCTATTTAAGTTTAGATCAATGGTATGAGAGCAGTATGCTCTTTATTTTTTTTTCTTTGCATGTCCCCAACAAGGTCTAGATATAAGGAATTAGGGCTCGAACTGGTCGAACCTTTCGAAGACCAGCCTCACAAATCCCGACAGCATCCCATGGCAGAAGAAAAGAAAGACAGGGGGGTAAGAGATCCTTCCAAAATGTGCTTGAAGAATCCCTCGATTGACAGAGGAACGCGATGATGGACAACTTTGCCCAGATCCTTCAGCAACTACCCAAATGTGACGCATCTCCTTCCAGCAGCTACTCTGGAAGCGCCACACCCTTTAAGGTACAATTTAACATTGACATCCCCATATTTTAAGGTCAAATAGATGCAGACGTCATAGATAAATGGTTAAATATGCTAGAAAAATATTTTTTTGGTCATGATTTCTCCAGTCAGGAAAATATTACTTTTGCACTTCTCAAAGCTGCCCCTCATGTCAAGGACTAATGGGAAACTGACTGTGAGAAGAAGGATAAAAGTACACCCTCACTATTATTAGTTGCACCCACTTCGAAGTCATTCCGGGATGGCATCAAGGAGCAGTACTACCCTGTCGAGAGCTATGAGGATAAATACATAAAGTGGACCACGTTGTGGTAGGGAAGGGACCAAGACATGTAAGATTTTACCAATGTTTTTGATACCCTTCCAACGAAGTTGGGTATCAATGATTCTAACCAACATTTGGTACTCAAGTACTATGGCTGTATACACAAGTACATCCAGGATGAGATAAAGTTCCTGGACAACTCCTCACTTCACATGGCATACCAATATGTTGTCAAGATTGAGAAAATTTTTAAACATAAGAAGCGAGACTTTGGATCTTCGAATTTGAAGAAAGGAAAAGGTTTCCCCAAACCATAGAGAAAAGGATAATGCTAAGGCAGGGCGACCCAGGATAACCCGCCAAAGTCGTAACCAAAGAACAAAACCGCGAAAACAAAGAAGGAAACAAGAAAATGCTGTGAGTTCCATAAGAGCTCCACTCACAACACAAGTGAGTGTTATGCCAAGTAATCATTGATGGCCGAAATGAAGGCTTCTGAATCAAATGCATTTTCTGAATCTGAGTTAGAACCTGACAAGGGTAATGACAAAGGGAAGCAGATCATTAATACAGAGCCTAGTGCCACCATGGCCACCACCAAGATCCAAAAGAATGAACTTGAAGATCCAAAAGAGGGGGAATTGTAATGACCCATTTCAATTTATAGGCAAAAAAATATTAGCATGTGTACGATGTATGTATATGACAGCTACATATGCATACATCGCATGCCTTGCAATAATATATTTACTAAATAATTATGAAAATTATTTAAGTACCTAGATTATGAAAAAGAAAAGTATTACCTAAAACTTGACACTCTCATAACATACTCTCCGTCCTACTAATATAAATATTGATCAACCATAATATTAAAGTTATAATTTAATAAATTATTATTATTATTATATATATATAGACTTTATTTAAATATTAATAATTAAAATTTAAAGTTAAAATATATTTAAACATCATAAAAGTATAAATATTTACATACCTCACGTTCCAGCTACACGTAACCTTATGACTATCAAAACCAAAACGGTTGAGAGCGATGGAAGAAGGCAGTGACCGCCTAAGGATATTTATACAAGAACACAGAGAACTGGAAGGGGAGGGAAATTCTAAACTGAAGATTGGAATTTAGAACTAGAGATTTGAGTAATTTTTCTTGAAGTTTTTGGGTATGGGCTAAAGTGCTTCAATTACCAAGTATTTTGGAGCTGGGTACTGAGGATTGTGCCCAATTTTAGTGGGAAAATTTTTGGAGCTATAACCATGAGAGATTAACTTCAAACTCGAAAGCCAAGTCTGTATATGTGAATTAAATTAATAACTAGGAAATTCTAGTATAATTTATGAAATAAATTTGGGTTTGGTCCTTACATTTTGGTTTCAGAGAATTGTTTCAAAGCCGTCAGACCTTACAGACCTTACGCTAACTTTGTGCTTTTCCCCTAGTGCATTTATGACAATTCAGCCAGATCTAAACCCACCAAATCTAGGGGATGGAATTATGTGGGCATGGTTCCAAAGTCCAAAAATTGTTCTGTCTTTCACTATAGGAAAATACCTGCAAGCGTGAAATAAATTCGCACCATGGTAGCACATCAGTTAATGACATCATAACTTCTCATTCTCTAAAACACCACTACCGACATATTTTTCTTTTTTTGGTCCTTTCCCCTACATAAAATTAGGGGAAAACAAACACGGTTGGCGTAGGGTCTTTATTTTGTGATTTCAAATTCTTAGATCTTGCAGTAGTTCCACTAATAATTATACATAATTGTTGGAGGGAGAATTAATTTAGAAAATGTAGCGGAACAATTCAAACAGATTAATGTCTATTTGTCGCTTTTTCCAAAATACATAAGAATAGTGTCTCTGCATAGATTGAGTGTTTCGGCTGAGCAGATTAAGATTTTTGTGTCTAATATATATATATATATCCATGCTAAGTTTCCATCAAAACTATGGTGTTAATAGTTGGTCGATAGATTTAGATTAACATGATTCCAAATAAATCTAATTATGTTTTCTTAAATAGTAAATATTATAACATTTAAAAATGGAGTTGTCTATAATGCGATTTTTTGAAGATTCCGGTGACGGAATCCGGCGAAAGAAATGAGGTTAAATCTTGATTTTTAGCAGTTAAATTGGTTTTTTAACTGCATATTTGGATTCAGCGCCCTGGAAAACCCCTGGGAGCCATTGATTGCGCAGAAACTAGCTATCAAACTTGGGATTCCATTGAATTGCTGCCGGATTTTGACCAGAAAATTCCGCCGGAAAGGCTTTCAAAAAGTCGCATTATAGACTACTGCTTTAAAAATTATATATAATAAAAATAAATAATAATTTTACTATATTTAGAATGAATATGTGGAAAATAGCCCTCCATGACGTGTACTTTGGAAATGGCTCAAATTGATTAAAATGATTTGATTTGAAGTGGTTAAATTTTATAATATATTTGCTTTTCATTTTTTGTATTGTTTTATAATAGATTTATTTTTCTTAATAACATTTTTAAAAAATTACATTTATTCCAAAAGCTCGGCTCTGCAATCTAATTGATGAAAATTGTTCTAGTTTTCTTTCTTTTCCAACTGTGTAAATCAAGACCAAACTCTAAACTCACAACCTTATGTAATTCCCAAGATAAGTCCAAGCTTGTTGGCGACTTCCTAAATCAGAAAGGTAGAAGCAATTGTTAAAACACAACTATATATATATATATATATATTCTAACTCATTTAGGGTTATTAATTTAAAGGAGTACCAATACTTTATTTATAAGAAATTATAATCGTTTAAATAAATATATTAATAAATTTGCTTGTTAGTCCATTTCTAAAATGTCATCTTCCAAATTCAAAAGCTAAGATTTCATTTTAAAAACATAAACATGATTCACGCATATCCAAAAGCATTATTTGTGATGGGCCACAGAAGGTCATGTTCAGTTTAAAGAGATAAGGCTTTAGGATATAAATGAAGAAACATTTATATAAGTTTTGTAATTGATATGTTTTAATTTTTTTATTTTTTAATAACGGACGAATGACATTTATTAGACATTTGTATTTTTCATATATAAATGAAATGATGAAGATTCAAATATCAACTCTCTCTAAATTCATTTGAACCATATGTTTCAAGTGGTACCATGCGGTTTTCGGTCGGGTAGCATCTGATGCTATTGGTTTATCGGGGGCGTAGTAATCCTATGGAATCCTTTATGGATATTGGCTAAGGCATATAAATGTTTTATATTTGGGGTCTATCTGGCTCCATTCATGTGTTAAATATATATGCCCTGTATAAGGACCAGTGTCCTTTTTGGAATAGGTTTTTGTCTTTGGAATTTTTGGAACTAGACTCTCTTCTTATAGGAGTTGACTTAAACTATACTTTGTGTAGTGATGAAGTCTGGGGTGGGGGCAAAAAGGCAGACCCCTTAGCTGGTTATATAAAAGGGGCTATCCTCCATCACAACATGATTGATGTTTCCCCTCAACTAATGGGTCCTACATGGAACAATGAAGACTTGGTGCTTCCTATCTCGCCAAAAGACTAGACAGGTTTATGATGAGTGATAAGCCGATGGTCCGTATGGGTAGGCCAATATCTAATATTATAAACTGTTTTATATCTGACCATAGACCAATTTCCTTACAATGGGGAAAAAGGAGTTTCAAGAAGGGTCTTCCATTTAAATTCAATAGAGTTTGGCTGGAGGACGAAGAGTTTATCGACCTTGTTAAGAATTTTTGGCCAACCTGTAGTCCTACGGGGAATATATCTCCATCCCAAGCCCGTTTGGATAACCTGCGTGATTTAAAGGTAAAGGTTAAGGCTTGGCAGGGGAAAAAGAAAAAATCCAATAGGAATGCTTTGAAAGAGATACAAGAGAATCTAGATGTTTTGCAAACAATTTGAAAAAAGGAAATATCTCCTTGCAGGTTCGAAGTAGTATAAATGAATTGGAAAAGAAAAGACATAAAATACTTGCAATTGAAGAAGCTTCTTGGAAGTTGAAGAGCAAGGCATTATGGCTGAAGGAAGGAGATAGCAACACAAAGTTCTTCCATAGATTTGCAAACAATAGGAGGGAAATAAACTCTATTTGGGAAATTAAATCTGAAAGGGGAGATATACTTCACTCTCTGGAGGAAATTTCTAAGGAACCAGAGGCTCATTTTGGTAAATCATACAAAAGGGACGAGAATTGCAGGATGGAGGACTTTCTATGGGGAATTTATCCTTTCCCCACTATGTTTGAGGTTGAACAAAATAATGCTTTTTTCCAGCTTGTGTCTGAAGATGAGCTTTTTCAAGTTATGAAGTCTTTTAAAAAAGATAAAAGTCCTGGGCCAGATGGCTGGACTATTGAGTTTTACATCCATTTTTTTGAATTACTCAAGAAAGACATCCTGGTAATGGTAGAGGAATTGATGCTAAAGGGGTCTATCCATCCCCATATCTCGTCTACTTACATAGCTCTTATTCCTAAAAAGAAAAAAACTTATGCTTTCTCAGATTTTAGACCAATCTCTCTCTATAATGCGATATACAAAATTACCTCAAAGATCATAGCTAATAGAATCCATGGGACTTTGTCTAATTTCATAACACTACAACAACATGGCTTTCTTAATAATAGGGATATCATTGAGGCTGTGGAAAACACATAGGAGAGTTTACATTCAATACATACTAAAAAGTTGGATGCAACAATTCTTCAATTAGATTTAAAGAAAGCATATGATAGTCTAGATTGGGGTTTTCTAAGATGCATTTTATGCAAAATAGGACTAAAAAATGAATGCATAAGTTGGATCATGACCTGCGTGGAAAATGTCAATTTTTCTGTCCTTATTAATGGTCTCCCTTCAAAAATTTTCTTAGCTGCCAGGGGTCTTCGACAGAGATGTTCTTTGTCCCCTCCTCTTTTCATCCTTGCAATGGATTCTTTAAGTCTACATATAAAAAGAGTTGTAAAAGATAACCAATATAGGCCATTAATGATATGTTGTGGGAATTATATTTCCCACAGTTTATTTGTGGACGACATCATGATCTTTGGTATGCTCTGCAGATTTTCTTGGGAATGCATTCATGGCATTCTAAAAAAATTTCAAAGAACCACAGGAATCCACATAAATGAAGGCAAATATTCTTTCTATTCTGATGTTGAAGACAGGGAATCATTGGAGTTTATGAGTGTTCTATTTAATATTGGAATAAAACCCATAAAGGAAGGCTTAAAATATTTTTGTTTTCATCTCAAACCTGTAGGTTACAAAAAAGCTGACTGGATGTGGTTATCTGATCGTTTCTTTAAAAGAATAGCAAGGTGGGAGTTTAAGTGTCTCTCCATTGCAGGCAGAGTGGTTCTGGCACATTCTGTCCTGGCCCAGATGACAGTTTATTGGGCCCATCTATACTATTTCCCATCTGGAGTTATTTCTATATTGAACAGATTGATGGAGAATTTCATATGGGGAGGTAGTAAGGAAAAAAGAAAATACCACCTGACTAGTCTTTCAAAAATTTCCTTTCCAAAAGTATTGGGAGGTTGCGGAATTATGGACATAAGGAATTTTGGTAAAGCTCTCTTATGCAAATCCATTTGGAGGGGAATAGATGGGGATAGTTTTTGGAGCACTTCCATTAGAAAGAAGTACATGGGGAATAAAGAACTCATACTCTGGTATAGAGAAGGTTCAATTGGAAAATCTCATGGATCTGCAATATGGCAGAGTTTTCGAAAAATTGAATCTTTCTTCCTCAAAAACCTCTTTTGGAATGTCTAGAATGACAGGGATGTGTATATTGGATATGATCATATCATGGGTTTGGGGGAGAATAAAATTATTCCTACATCCATCATAATGGCTCTACATCGAAAAGGAATCTTCACATGGAGTCAACTAATTGTAAAATGGTAGGGAGGCATTCCTATATGGAAGGACCTACAAGCTTTGGGTCTTAGTGAAGAACTAGCACAGCAATGGGAAAATATCATGATGTCTATGAGAAGCTCTGGCATATAAAAATCTGAAGGAAGGGACTATCTCACATGGAGGGGGATAAAGGGGTGGTATGATATACAGGTAAAAGAGATCTATTTAGTTCTAGTAAAAGAAATAACTCTCCCTTTCCAAAACATCTTTCCATTGTCTCTGTGGAAAACAGGGGTGTCAAATAAAATTATTCATTTCTCCTGGCTTGTTTTTCACAAAAAAAATCTTACTTGGGAGAATCTACAAAAAAGGAACTGGTCAGGCCCAAGTATATGCCTATTATGCAAAAAAGAGGAAGAAAATAATAATCACATATTCCTCACCTGCAGCTTCACTTATCACTTATGGAGGGATCTAACAGTTTTCATTGGTTTTAGTTTGGTGGATCACACAGCTATACAAGAGGCTTTAGGTTGGTGGAGCTCGCAGAATGCATCTT
Organism: Pinus taeda; assembly: GCA_000404065.3. Taxonomy (NCBI): domain Eukaryota; kingdom Viridiplantae; phylum Streptophyta; class Pinopsida; order Pinales; family Pinaceae; genus Pinus; species Pinus taeda. The sequence goes on along the minus strand of APFE031465777.1, from coordinate 23,713 downwards.
TTAGATCAATTCCTCTTCTCCTCTTATGGACAGTTTGGAAGAAAAGAAATAAAATAATATTATGAGATGGGAGAGAAGATCAAAATCCTGTTTTTGAGTAGATCATAACATTGTATAATTCTATCCCCAAGAAGTTGTCCTCAAGAAAACCCAGAATTTTAGAGTAACAGAGGAAGATTTCGATGGTTTATCTGTAAGCTTTTTTCGACGGAGCTGCACAATGGGGTTCATGTGCTTGTGGTTGTTTCATATCTATGAATGAAGATCAACACTTCTCTATTTATTGGAATGGTGGTAATGGTTCAAACAATAAGGCCAAAGTTATGGCATTGGTGGGCCTCCTTTAGTTTGGCGCCTTTTTGAATATTCAAATCCTTCAGATATATGGGGATTCCAAAACCATAATAGAACAGGCTTCATGGAAATTATCCATTAAGAATCCTTTATTATCTGGATGGATGAATAGGATTAAAATGTTATGGAACAACAAAAAGGATTACTCAATCAATCACGTGGACAGGTCACATAATTCTCAAGCAGACGTACTGTCAAAGAAGGGCCTCACAATTCATCCTGGTTCATGGAAAATGGAGATACAAATGGAATCTACAGCATATCAGATAGAAGATTTCTCCCTTCTGGGTACCTAGTTTACTTTTTGGTTTTTTGTCTTCTTATGCTCCATAGTCTATTTCCACTTCATAAAAGGTATGTCGGTTTTTCCTCCTTGATTCTCTTTTTTGATGGGATGGCTAATTCTGGGATGATCTAGTACATATATCCATGAGTTTTTGGCTGAACATTATCTGTCTATGTTGTTTATATCTTCTTTATCAAGAGAGTTTAGATACTATGCTTTTTGTTGTGCTCTGGCTACAGCTAAAATCCTACATATATCAGCTATAGCACTTATCATTTTTTTCCTCTATGTAAATATCTTTTACATGAATATAAATCTTGCTTTTTTTCATACTTAAAAAAATCAATGAGAGAAAAGTTAAATTGTATTAATCAATAATTGTGTTTTATAAATACGAGGAATATTAAATTAATAATAATAATAATAATTAATTATATTTTGTCAATAATAATAGGGTGGGAAAGAATGCAGTGTTAATTAAAGTTTATATATTCAGTAAAAAAATATAATGAAATTTTTAACATTTTTTAATTTTATTTTATTTATATGATAAATTCAAAATTTAAAGGTGAATGAAAATTAATATAGATTAAATATGAATGACTTGATAATAATAATAATAAAAAAAATAAAAATAAAAAAATAAAAAATTGATTGATTGTTGGATTTAGGACTAGAAAATGTTAGGCATGTATTACAAAATAATATTATGGTCTATGAAGATCTATGCATTTAACTAATAATTATTACGCATCAGAATAGAACACCATGCATTACAACAAGGAGGTGATGATACCATGCCCCTTAACCTCGATACAAGTAAGACCTACCTCTAGGTAATAATAACAAAAAACCTATACCCGTTTGTGAGCTTGAATTTATGAAATTATATATATTAAATCTAAATTGTACCTTACATTTTTATAATCTTATTATATGTCCAAAAAAAGTTGTGATGGTAAATACATATCAATGAGGACAACAGCATCGAGTTTTAGCTGGGGTTGCCATCAATGACAAAGAGGGAGTTTGTTGACATTATGGCTAAGTTGTTTGGTTCGCGTTGATGTCAACCTAGTAGCATTGGTGTTGGAGAATGAATTGGTGTTGATTGGCATTGATGCCAACCTTGTTGTATGTGATTATGCATATTCTTGTAAGATGGTACTTGGATTTTGCATCAGTTGCAGACCTTAGCTTCATGGTTGTAGTTCTTTCTATAGGTTCTTGAATTGTGTGTGGATGCCTTGGCAGGATATGGAGCTGTTACACCTCATTCGTAGTATTGGAGACTTTCAATCATGTTTATGGTACTTGGTGTATGTATTGATGGGTTTCATCTTGTATGATCAGTTGCAGGGTCTATCATTGATGGTTGCAAATGTAAGAGTAATTGTGGAGAAGTTTGATGGTTTTAGTGTTGAAGCAACTGATGGATGGCATACGAGTCAACATAGTTTGACTTGTGTTGATGATGGAGTTGTTGTAGTGGATTAGTGAAGTGTTTTAGAGGCTACAGTGGCTTCTTTAGGACTTACTGATGATGATCAACCAGTGGAGAAAGTTTGGGAAGAATATGAGAAAAGGAAAGTTGTTTTTAGTCATCATGTGCCACAATCACATGGAGCCAAGTCTCTGGGGTAGATGAAAGATCAAATTGCTGTCACATAGGCCTATGGAAGCAATTTAAGAGTTCCAGTCACATGGATGCTGTGTGGTGGGAGTGACCAAGGTTTTTTAGGAAAATTTCTCTGCATTCCTCGCACTCATCAGGTGTTTTGTTTTGGGTGCCAAAATCCATAAGAGTTCAGAAAATGGGTTGAAATGCCTTGGATAGGTGATGGACCAAACCATTTCAGAATGTGATTAGGACATGTTTGTGGAATAAAATGATTAGCTTACATTATATAAAATGATTAGTTTATATTATTTCATGTAATGTGGATTATATGAAAGTGTTAGAGTATATCATTTTTAATTGTTATGGTGTTATAGACATATTTGGGCACTGCAACCCCAATCATATATGTCCATAAACCAAGGGCTTAAGACTCCCTAAAAGTGTTGTTTCACACCCTAAAAGAACAAGGTCGACTAATTACATCATCTCCCAAAAGTTCTCCATGGAAAACTTCTCAGAACTGGTCAAAACTAGACCATACAGACTGCTCAGTGCTAAGGGTGCGATGCATCTCACCTACCACATGCAAAAGGTGTGATGCAGACTGAAGAGCCCTTCTATAGGGTGAGATGGGCGAGAGTAGACAAATAGCAGAGATAGTTTGCAAGGTGGATGATCATGGAATCTTCCAGAAACTTCTCCTGTGACACTTGCCTCTCTGAATTCGCCCAGGGATGAGTAAGAGATCATGAATTTCCAAGTGGAACCAAGAACTATCAGAGAGAGGACACTAATCAAAATCCTAGAAGCTGACTCACCCCCTGCAAACATCTATATATGGATCCCTCATCCCCGAGATCCAGAAGTTGGAATTTTGTATCTTGTAAGGAAGTGTTGTTGGTTTCTTGGTGGAACATCATAGTGTTGGGTGATCTAAGCTTTTCATGAGGTGAAGAAGGGCTTTCAT
>APFE031465777.1:8064-19335 GCA_000404065.3 Pinus taeda | reverse complement strand
GGTGTGTACATGCCTTCATGTTTACTAAATTTTGATGGATGGTCCAACAGTCTAATCTGGATCATGCCATGTTTCAATTTTTGTTGTGGAATAGAGAAAGAAGTCTGTCCAAAATGTTTAATCTTGGCAGACCAATAGTTAGGCAGAGAAACTAAGGTTCCCAACTGCTTAATCTGGGGCCTTGGAAGAAATAAGGGTAGTGCTAGATAGGAAATCAAAGGAAAAAGCCAATGGAAAAGAAAAGGCACATAAAGGGTTTGCAAGTCCAAGTGCACCCTCCAAGAAGAAACAAAAGATGCTAGGCAAAATAGTTGGGTAGGTAAATGGAGTTGCAGAAGTGGTGTTACTTCCAAGTTGAAACTTTGCTAGTCAAATACAAGGAAAACAATATAATGAAGCATGTCTAACTTCCCTTTTTCCTGATTTACAACTCATTACTAACCTCCCTTCACAAGATGTGTTTATAAGAGAGATTCAAGGTTTTTTATTGGTTCTTATGGCCTTTAGAAGCCACATTTCCAGTGTAAAGTTCTTTTGATTTTGATCTACTCTTTAAACTAAGTTATTTTCAAGAAAACTTGGTGATACCACTCTTCATTCACCTTTTCCCTCCATATTGACCTCTAACTTGTATTATTTAACTCCCTATGTTACCCTTTCCCTACTACTATAACACCATGGTGTATAAATCCTGAGCATTGTATAAATACCCGCTCCTTGGCATTATAGCCATATGGTTCACTACTAGGGAATTGAATTAACACCTGGTTAGCTCAAGAACCCAAGCCTAACCTCCTATCTCCCCAGCACTCATTGGTCCATTCAATCCTTCATTTTGCCCTAAAAAACCTTGGAAAAAAACCCCTTTTTACCCTTATACCCGCTCAAAGGTGAAAAATGCCTAAGAACCCACTTTCCCCACCTTATCCTAAGGTCGGGACCCAGTTCCGCTATTTATATGAAAAATTTCATCGAAAAACCCTCTTATCCTAAGTTTTGGTACCCTGAGCCATTTTGCGAATAAAATTTTCATAAACCATAGTTTCCGCCTTTTTTCAAAGTTTATGGTTGCATGTAATTTAACGAAGAAATACATTACAGAACCATTGAATTTTTAAATACTCCAAAGGGTCCCGCCGGGCGCAAGTTGCAAGAAAATTATTACTTAAATACCCGCCCGATGACCGTATCGCCCGTGCAGATCCCTGGCCCGATAACCGTCCGATGAAGCTCCTTTAATCCGACGGTCGTTGTGAATTTCGGAGTGGCCCCGATGTCTGACAGATATCGTCCGATATCTGTCAGACGTTGATGTCATGCGGGGTCCACGCGTCGCCTCCAGAATCCATTGGAGCCCCCTCTGACAGATTCCCCGCCGTATAAGAGGTAGCCCGATATCGCGCCACCTGTCCGCCTATGTCAGCGTCCTCTTACCGCCTATGTCAGCGCCACGACTGCGCGCCCTGCCCACCACTGGTCCACCTGTCTGCCACCTCACTGCCCCCGTGGACCGGTCTTAGGCCACCACGTCACCTGATGACGTCATGCTGACATCATCCGACCTGGACCCACCTGCTGACGTCATGCTGACGTCATTTAAAAAAGGCGCCAATGACCCGAAAAAGCCATATTTTGTCAAAAATTTCGCATTTTTGCACTTTTTGCAAAAAATGTTGCTGCGCTCTTTGCATGCGTTTCACGACGAAGAATTCACCAACCTGCTCAAAACAAACAGTAGTTCTTCAGCGTGCATACCCACCTATTGTTCTGACCCAGGCCATCAATCTACCAGGTATTTATCCGTGAAAACCTCTCTGAAACCTGGTTTTCTCTGTAAATGCTAAAAATTACGTTGAGCACAGAAAACGCCTAAATTCACCAGAAAACTACTTACACCCAACTCCCTCTTGAAAAATTGACGGTCGAATTTCACTAGCCGAGCTAGTTAGACTGCAATTTCAGTGGAAAACCCGCATTCTTCGTTCGTGCAGTCGTGAACTAGAAACCATAACCTGCACTCAATTGCTGAGGAAGGTCTGTTAGACACTATAACTTGCCTTCTCAAGGAACCAAAACAGTATTTCAATTGCTGTGGACTTGCCCTGTTACCTTGCATTTTCAATTTTCCTCTTTACTCAGGCAGTGCTCTTCTGACCTAAGAAACAGAAGTTTATCTATCAATCAGAACCCAAACAACCATGGAGACTCCAGTTGCACCAGTTGCCCTCAATGTTGCTCCCTTAAATTCCCCTCAGAGAGAGCTGGAGTGGCAGGATTTGGCAGACCTAGACTACCAAATCTCAGAGGACTCCTCATCGAAGTGCAAGTTCCACCTTCATCTACTAAATGAGCTTAAGGCCAGACATAAGGATGGAACAGACATGCTAGGCATTTGGAATTCCTTCCTCCCAATATTCAAGCTCCCTCAGGTCAACCAGTTCCCTGACCTGATTCATCTATGTGCTGTCTGCTATGACCCCATGCAAAGGGATGTGCTTGACCCTACAGGTGCAATGGTATTCTACATGACCCCTGAAGCCATCAGAGAGATGCTGCAGTTCAAGACCCAGAAGAAACTGGTCCCCTTGTCTCTAATGGATTTGATCAACTAAGGAGCCAAGATACTAACAGATGCACAGATCCTAAAGCTCAACCAATTGTTCATTACAAACTCTGCCACTGCGCTGAACCCTCCTATTTTTGATGGCTACCTCAATCAACTGGGTGTAGATCTTGCATATATGATTAGTTCCATTCTGGGGTACAAGTCACTGGAGTTTGTTGATGAAACGGTGCTAGTAATGATGACTATGTTCTCCCCTGGAAAGACTCCAATCTGTTATGACTATGCAACATATATTTCAGATAAGATGTATGAGCAGTTCTTGAACCTGTCCAGAGAGAAGGTGTTCAGATACACCTCCTACATCTACCACCTCATTCTTTACCATCAACATGAGAAGTTCTCCTTTGAGATTAAGAGAACAGATGTAGCAGGCAATCCAAGGTCAGTGGTGTACTGGACCTCGGTGTTTCATAACAGCACCTACTCCCCATATACATACTATGAGTTCATAGACCTCTTCATCCATCCAGCCATGTCCTTATTCTTAAGCTCACCTCCTCCAAGACTGACTGATGAGATGCAGAGGATTCTACAGCTATCCAAGGTATACAGCATAGGGGATTGGTACTTTTACCAACACTATACTGTAATCAGAATATATGGGTGTGAGTTACGCCCATACAGATTGCCTAAGTATGTGCCTATGAGACTGTTTGCCCTAGAATATTTCAGGCAGTTTGGCAATGCTGATATGATACACTTTGCAGACAAGGGCAAGAAGGCACAGCTAAAGGTAAAAAATCAGTTGGGCCACCTTGTCTTAAACAAAAGGGAAGGCTGGAAAGAAGCTGACAGGAAACTAGAATGCCTTGGCCTGAAACGCAGCTTCCTTTGGAAGCCCTATGACCCTAATCAATACATATCACTCAGGAGGCTAAAATTTAAGCTCTCTAGCTATGAAAATGTGAGCTTGCCCCACATTGAAAGATTTGCCAACCAACCAAAATGGAGAAGGAACACACTGGAGGAACCAGTCACTCAAGAAGAATTGAATGAAAGAGCTAGAAGGCATCTATTGAAAATGGCTGACTTGGAATCTCCTTCACAGGTATTTGCTCTTCCAAAGCCTCAATCAAGAGCAGTGGCCTCATCATCTGCAGCACAGCAAGAAACAGTACAAACCACAGGCCTAGCTCAGAACAAAGGTAAGGAGAAGGATATGGAAGTGCCACAGGCACAACAGGGTCAAGTGTAGTCACCGCAACAGGAACAACAGCAAAAGGACCAACAGGTGCAGGGGGAACAAACAGCAAAGGCCCCAATGGCCACCCAGCAGCAGCCAGCACAGATGGCACCCCCAAGGCAAGACTCAAGAATTGACTCATCTATCCTCCAAACCCCTCAAAGGGAGGACGTGAGCAGGAAAAGAGATAGGGAAACACCCCTAACTGCATCACCAGAGAAGAGGCAAAGACTGAATCCCTTCTCTGAAGAAGAGATGCCAATGGGGAAAACTTGAGGAACAGGCCTGCCCAACATGGAGGCCTTAGCCAACTCTTTACAACAAGAGCAAGACAGGGCAGTAGTAGGAGAGGTGAGTTCCTCAGGACAAAGGAGGGGAGGAGAAAAAAGCATTAAGCAGCAATTTAAAGATATAAAGAGAAGAAATGAACCACTGAAGCTGCAACTTTACAATCACCTGCTGAATATGGCTCCTACCAACCAACAAAGGCTCATGTCTGCATTTGATGCACATGAAGGAAAAATGATCATGAGCCACTTTACACCGATAGTGCAGCAACCAAAATCAGCTGCAGATTACATCAGGACCAATCTGGAGGTCCTATCAAAAGACATCCACCCAATGGATCAAATAGAGCTGCATAAACAGACGGGTGAGATGGTCTATGCAACATTGGCTGCAAGACCCTGGTAAACTACAGGCTGCAGAATAGCCTGAATAACACTGTTGCACAGCATGAGTTGGAAAGGGCTTCCTCTCAAGCTAAGGACAATAGGATCAAGGCTCTGGAAGAAATTATAATAGAGCTTGGGCATGATCCTAAAGATGTTAAGGTTGTCCAAGAAATCCTGAAGCTAAGGGATACTGATATGGCAGCATTAAAAAATATGTTAAAAATCCCTGCAACTCTTCACCCTCAAACAGAAGAGTGTGCCCAGCTCAGGCAGGAAAAGGATGTAGCTGCCCTACTGATGACACTATACAAAGAGCTCATCCAAACTTAGGAAAAGCTGCAGGAATCAGAGGCCACATTAGAGGCAGCACTACAACAAAAGGAGGCAGGGCAAACCTCACAGCCACCTCCAGAAACAATAAATCTTGAGGAAATCCCTCAAGCCACTGCCCCTCCCAGCCAACAGGTACAGCAAGCAGAGCCATCTACCTCAGCACCAACAACGGAGCAGGCTGAAAGCCTAGACATGCAGAAGCTGAGGAACGAAATTCAGGTCTTCGAGTCCCAAATGTTTGAGCTGAATCAAGCCAAGGACAGTCTGGCAAATATCAATGAAAAATATGACAAGTCCAAGCAGAATGTGGCAGAAAGAGAGAGGGAGGTAAAGGCCCTCAAGAAAAGGATAACTGATCTGGAGAAAGAGCTCATGTTAGACAAAGTCACATCTGAGCTCAAGAGGGTCATATGGGGCCATATTGGCCAAGCTATTACAGATCAGTGGGAGTATATTGAGGCCATCCATGAGCAAATAACGCTCATCGGAAAAGCACATAGAGAAATACAACGAGCAAGGGCATCTCTAGGCAGTATGCCTGATTTTGCCACTAGAATGATTAATGTGTTGAACTACAAAACAAGTTCCTAGCTCATTAAAATGGGAATTGGAAACAAGACAGAGACCATCTCACTAATCAAAAGGGTCTTGACATTGAGAAACCTGATCTAGACCCTGGAACAAAGAGTCCAGGACATGCAAGCCGACATCAACAAGTTTCAGAACAGGTTTTTGGCATTGCAAAACAGAGGTCTGCCTAGCCTGCTGGAGCCATCAGGAAAATTTCTCTCACATGAGAAACATGCCAAGAGAGTAAACACTTTTGCACTAAATCAGATCTCAAGAGGCAGCCAGTTCATCAGCAGAGACAGGACCAATAACAGGGCAGACCCTCTTCAACAGGGTAGAAAATTTATTTTTTATTATGAATGAGATCACACATTTGTTTGATGAGCCTCCTCATTTTTATAAATATACAGAGGCCGATGAGACCATGGGGTCAATTTTGAAGCACCAATTGCCTGCACCAGATGTGTGGGAAGAGTTGATATGATTACTGTTAAATCAAAGTCAGTAATTGTGATTTTGCTTTTTGAAAATATTTAAATTTTCATACACAGGAAGACAAAGACACATCAGCAGGTATGTAGAAAGAGGCTGAGCCAACTCAGCACAAGTATTCGGCCACCACAGCAGTATCAGAAGTCACAGGTGACAGGGCCGAGAAGCCACAGGAAGATACAGCTGCACAGACACGTCATTCTGCAGTTATATCAAAGCGCTCAACCAACTCCGCGAGCTCCAAAGGTCAAAAAATTGTTCTGACAGGAGTTAAGAGCCTTTAAAGTTCATTAAAGATTGCAATAATTTTTCATCTGCAATCTCTGTACGAGTTAGTGAAGATATTTTCCCTCTCAGATGACTCAATGCCTGAGATATTTTGTAATAGACTTCTATATATTCCCCCTCGCATTTGTTAGCAGGGGTTGGACATTGGATGTAAGAAATCTTTTGATATCTATTCTGCTCCTCTTCTACTGTAAATATTCAGAGAATTAATACAAAGGATGATGGAATTTCCAAAGCTCTGTGTCTCTTGATGTCTTGCTGGTGTATGGCTGAATGTTGCAGGATTCCTACGTATCTCATGGCTCAATAAGTTTTCTTATTACTCTTTGTTATATGTTTGTTATCTTTCATATATCATTCATGTTTCCCATGTTTTAGATATCTAATAGCAAGGAAAAAGAATAGTCTCAGGATTTAATCACAAATTACCCTGAACTCAATCTAAGCTATTATAAATGTTTTCTTCAGTTATGGTAATGAAAGGTGTAATTCTTAATTGCTACCTTTCACACTTATATCATCACAGTGATCTATTGTTTCAGGAATTCAAGTTTTGCTCCTGAGGAATAGGTCCCTTTCTCACATCCCAGCTTAGTGAAGAATTCTTAACTGCTTTTCACTGGTTGTTCACACTTCATTATCACAATTTACAGTTTGTTTCATGAAATATATAAAGGCCCTGTAATTCTAGTTGCACTAAGTCAGGATCTCAAGAAACCAATAGCTACAGACTCCATTGCCCAATGGATTAATTTACCTACAGAGAACATTTCAAAACTATCAGAAATCATCCTCCCAACCAAACAAAAAACAAACAAACCTTTACCTCATAACTAGCCTAAAAACTCCATAGAACAGAGACAAATCTTATAGAGAGAGCCCTCTCTGATTACAGCTGGGCTAGAAGCTGTAGTCCAAAGATTGGTTAGTGGTTACCCCGGCCGTATTCCCTTGGGAGTCATAGAGAACAACCTGGGTGTTAACATAAATGGCGACTCCACTAGGGACACTTTAGGATTCAGAAAATACTGTATGTCTGCCAAAAATTACACTTGAAATCTGAATATCAGTCAAGAAGCCTTGAAAGCTATCTCTGTAGCAACACTTACAGCCTCAAGGAAGAGTTGATTCAGATATCCTTTATACTCATTTGGAGACGCATACAGCCCTTTCAATCTCCTATCCAGTTCTTGCTATACAAATCTTTTTCAAAAAACTTGAAAGGACCAGCTCAGAAGCTGGCTCCCAAGAAGAACCTTCGGTACACTAGGGCTAATCCTGACCCAAACCCTCCTACTGTCTTTGAAAATCCTAATACAATCTCCAAACTCATTAAGAAGCAGCAAGGGCCAGATAATCTTGCTGACCTTAGTCCAGAGACAGTTCACCCCAACCCCATCTCCACTCCAATCAAATTACTTTTCCGTTCCACCCCTAATTCCCCTAGTTCCCCATCCACATCTCAAAGCCCTCCAGCCACATCTTCTTCCCCCACACATACCCCCTTGACCAACACTCTAAATCCTTCCATACCTATTACCCCTATGGTACCCACTGTTCCTTTTATCCCAGTTGTTCTTGTCAACCCCCAAAACCTTGTGAATATGGCTATGAGGTATGCACCTCTGCAATTACCTGCCAATCTTGTGGCTCTACCTTAGGATTACCAAGCCAAAATCTCATATTTTGACTCCACTGGCCCTTACTCTGCTATTCAACATGCTAAGAGAATGCAGGATCATTTTGAAAACTATGAGATAGATGATGAGAGTGTGAGGATGAGAATCTTTGTCCAAAGCTTAACAGGTGATGTTCGAACTTGGTTCAGATCACTTCCTGCAAATATCATCACCACCCCTGAAGAGTTCTACTAATCCTTCACAAACAGATGGGAGAAAAAGAAGGATCCCCTATATATACTTGGTGAATATGACATGATTAAGAGAGGTCCCCAAGAAACAGTTCTGGAGTACTATGCCAGGTTTAATAATGTATATAATGCAATACCCCAAAACCTCAGACCTCCCCCTGATTTGGCCTTATACAAATTCTCTGATGGATTTGACCCTGATATGGCTTATCAATTAAAAGAAAGAGCCCCCCAAACCCTTGAAGAAGCTCAGAAGGTTGCTGTCACAGTTGAGGCAAACTTGATTGCTAAGAGGAACAGGGCTAGATTAGAAAAGAGAGTTTCCTTTAAAGAGGAACCCTCAGCCTTTGACCAGAAATTAGATGCAATAATTTCTGGTATGAAGAGGTTGGGTGACAGGGTAGAATCTGTGGAGAGTAAGTCTTCATGGGAATCACCACTAAACAACTCCAACAGGAATCCAAACTTTAGGAGGAATCAAAACCCTAATGTGGGTAAGGCTAATAATGATCCAGAAATAAGACCCCCATTTCAAGAAAACTATGCTGAAACATCCACATCAGAGGAGCAAGTGGATGACACCCATATCCACCTAATGGTTCTTGATGATGAACACCAAGTCTTCCTGAGTCAAGAAGACCATGAAGAAGAAGACGGTAAACAATTCAAAACAAATTCAGGTGAATCATTTGATTTCAAACAAGGCTATGACACAGCTGTCTATGAAGTCCATAGACAGTACAAACTAAGAAGTAGGACTGTAAACATAACACAGCCTGAAAAAACCAAGGATAGACTGTAGCCCAAGATTGCCATAGTAACAAAACCAATGAATACAACTGATTCACTCACAAAGGAAGTAACTATTGAAGAAGTTATTGAACAAATACAAAATCCACTAGCTACATCATTTATACATCCCAATCCAAGCAAAAGGCCTCAAGAGGTGTATGAAAAACACAAGCCCCAAGATCGGGAAGAAACTTTGCCAAATAAGGAAAAGGTGGTCACCCACAACATTAAGGCCTAGTTTGAAAAACCCTTTGACTTGGAAGCCGAAATTGGCAAACTAAAAATAGCCATTCCTCTTGCAGAGCTAGCCAAGAATGACATCTATAAACAACAGATTGAGAATTCCCTCCAACTCACTCAAAGCAAAGAAAATGTAAATGTGTTGGATGACACCCCTGAATTACTGTTTGGTCCAGAGGTTGATGGGAAAACAACAAGCACAGGGATATTACCATTTTATGTTAGCTCGCATATCCATGACAAGATATTACACAATGCAATGTTTGACTCAGGTGACTCTCATAACCTGATGCCAAAATCGGTCATGGAAAGGCTGAATTTAGATATTACTAGGCCATACAAGGACCTGTTCTCATTTGATTCTAGCGAAGTTAAATGTCTAGGCCTGATAAAAGACTTATGTGTATCCCTGGTCCAATACCCAAATAAAACAATCTTGATGGATGTCGTTGTTGCTGATATCCCACCCAAGTATGGGATGTTATTATCAAGATCATGGGGGGCTAAAATTCAAGGGTCCCTTCAATTGGACATGTCATATGCTACAATCACAGTCTTTGGTCAACCCAAGAGACTATATAGGGAGTCACTCATGAAATACATGGTCAGCACTATAGAGAAGCCTCAAAACTTCCCCATATATGTTGTCCATTCTGACATAGACTCATATATCCTATTCAATGACAATACAGGTCACACAAATAATGAAGAAATCCAGATAATCAAAATAGATCAGCATATCAATGAAGGAAATCCTGACACGGAAACATTGGTTGGGTCAAAAGATGGAAGTGTTCAAGAGGACAAATCAAATGATGATGAAACCAAGACACTTAAACAAGATCAGGAGTCTAACAAACAAACTGTTCCTCTAAACACAAAGCTGATCCTACCAAATGGGAAAATTGCCCTAGAAGTCAAACTAAATGAAGGACCTAAACTTGAACTCATAAGTCTAGACCACAGAGATACTATTCAACCTCCCCTAGAGCAGGAGATCCTATGGTTCCTAGAATTTGATGGATCAGTTAACAAATTAGGGGCAGGGGCTGGAGTTTGGATACATAATAAACAAAACAGCCATGTAGAAGGCAGAGCCTATAGACTAAACTTCAAATGCACTAATAACATGGCTGAGTATGAAGCTCTCCTACTAGGTCTCAAATTAATACAATCCCTACAAGCCATGAAAGTGTCAATCTTAGGAGACTCTGACCTAGTTATCCAACAAGTGAAAGGCAATTTTGTTACCAACGACAAAAGACTCAGATCTTATAGGTCTGCTGCAACTGAGCTACTAGAGTCTTTCACTGAATTCCAGATTACCAAAATTCCTAGGGCTCAAAACCTGCATGCTCATAGTTTAGCCATGTTTGCAAGTACCTGAAAGCTTCCTTTTGAACCCCATCACTATTTCACAGCCGAAGTAAAACACAGACCATCTGTCCCAAACAATGTAAAGGACTGGCAGGTGTTTGATAATGACACACAAATAAACAATTTTCTACCTTTACAAGAAGATTTTTCAGGTCTAAACATAGACACTGAGACAGCAAGTCAATCACAAATACTTGAGACAGAAAATCAACCACAAATACATGGTAAACACAATAACCAAGCAATATCACCCAAAACAGCTAATCAAATGCTACATCCTACAATCTTCAACCAACACAACATACATGAAATCCAACAAGGTAAATATGAGGATATAGCTGATTATGAAACTGAGGTGATACAATTAAAGGATAATTTTCTTCCAATAGGTTTAGCTCCTTTGGAAAACATTTTTGACTCCAATGATGTTCCCAATAAACCAAAATTGCAGCCCTTGAACACTACCATAGAAGAACATAACATTGGGACAATTAAACAACCCAAAATCATAAAACTATCTGCTGCATTACCTCCTAACCAAAAGCCCAAATACGTTGACCTATTTAAAGAGTTTCAAGATGTTTTTGCATGGAGTTATGAGGATCTAAAATCCTATGACACCTCTGTAATACAACACACTATCCCACTCAAGCCAAATCAGAAGCCCTTTAAACAAAAATTGAGGAGAATAAATCCTATGCTCCTCCCAACAATGGAAAAATAGGTACAAAAAATGTTTAAAGCAGGAATTATAGCACCAATCAGATTCTCTGATTGGATTTCAAATTTAGTCCCTACAAGGAAGAAAACTGGTGAAATAAGGCTC
>APFE031465773.1:5542-16847 GCA_000404065.3 Pinus taeda | reverse complement strand
CAATGAATTCACGATTGATACATCCACCAGCTACAGTGAAGCATAGCACAGGTTTTTCAAAAGACCAAGAGGTAAGTACCTGAAATATCTAAAGACTTGGATTAAGATGCTATTGTGCAAAAAAAAAGTTATTCCTTTAAATTGATGTTTGGGACTACACGAAGTGGAAGAAAATTCATAAGGGATGGAGAATGAGTTCTCAATACAATACACTTTTGATATCCTCTAATAGTGATGAAGAAGGTAATATTATGAGAACACTGTGAAGTGTGCTACAGCTTGTAAGTCAAGGTATCGCAGGAATACCTCATCCATCCACTCCACCTCCACCTCCACCTCCACCTCACACACCTACATCAATGCCTCTGCCTCCACCTCCACCCCCACCTCCATCATTTAATATGGCGAATACAATGAAGTTTCCTGTGTTTAAGGGTGTAGGAACTGAAGACCCCGAACGATTCTAGTTTGTCGCAGATGTTGTATGGATGACACAACAAATAACTAATGACAATATGAAGTAAGCGCAGCCAGTCACAGTGCTGTAGGATAGAGTGCTGAGTCGGTACATCAAGTTTTGCATAGATAATCCCATTGTGATTATGTTAGAGACCCAACAAGCATTGAATAGTGAATTCAAGAAGCCCAAATCTCATGCTCAGTCTGTAACAAAGTTCAAGGATATTCAACAAGTGGTAAATGAGTCCGCATGGGAATTTGATCAAAGATTAAAATGTTTGATTTAGCAGGCTAATATGAAGATCACAGATAATCATGATAGAGACTGGTACATTGCTTTTCTCTTGCCTCATATGAGATTATCATTTCCACAATAGAAAATGGGAATGCAAGCAAAAGCAATGGAGATCGCTATGAGATTAGAAGCTTTGCCAGTGCAAGATACGAAGGTAGGGGTACAACAGATTCAATCATAGCTGGAAATTCTGCATATGGAATTACAGATCCTAAAGAAGGGAAAGGAAGTGCAACCCAAGGTGCGTGTAGAAGTTTGGTGCTTGAAGTGTAAACGCCAGGGTCATGATAAGGACCACTGTCTTGTTTATTAGAACTACCTCATTAGGGGAGGTCATGTCCTGATAAAACCGGAAAACATCATTGGATTGAGTGCCAGAGTACCATTATGGTGCACTATTTGTCAAGTAGCTTGGAAGCAAGTGTCTAATAACATTCATCTCCTAAAATTTTTGTGCAAACACCGTAGTAGTTATTTTTTACTTTCTGTAAACCAGTTGGGCATGATGAATACAATTGCCGGAGATACGAATTGATGATGGAGTGAACCCCTAAGTAGAGAATGTAGTCGAAAAATCATTCTCAGGATTAGGGTGCAAGTGCAGTGCACAGAGGATTCCAAGGTTGAGAAAGAGGACGGGGAGGCAGGGCTAGAAGGGTTCATGGCCAAATCATTTGTTATAATTGTGGAGAAGCAAGCTATTTTTCTTGTGACTGTCAGAACTCAATGCATCCCTCCTGCCAGTATTGCTGATAGTTTGATCATGTTATCGAAGATTTCCCAGTACTAATAGCCAAGATGTAGGAGAATAAGACGCAAACACCTATGTAGAACATTTAGATGATGAGGGCGGAGCCTTGCGAAGAAGAGCCCAACATTAATGCATAATCGTATTACAACAGGAGAAGATAAGGGGAAGCAACTGGAAATTGAAGGATGGGTATGCAAGGTTACAGAGAGGGAAGTTGGATTTGACCTAAAATGGGCTAAAGAAACCTTTATGGAATCCAAAAGGAACTTTACTGAGCCCTCTACCTCAGGAAGTCAGGATGAGTCTAGCAGAAACAATAATGCATAGGACGTAGATCCTTTGATATTAGCCACCTTTCTGAAGACTTGTATGAATATGTTACAGGATAGAAACGTAGTAGAAGGGCTTCAAGAGTTTATTGATAACTATACAGGTAAGGTAAAACCCCCTCCAGAACCGTGCACTATAGGAAAAATGGAAAAGCAAGAAACAAATAGGTCGTGAAATGAGGTTAACAATGCAAATCAGATAGTATGAAATGGAGTAGGTAATTCTCAAACTAGGATCAGATGCGAATGTGCTATCAAAACAAAATTAGGAAAGAATGGGGAGACCTGCACCGTAGTGGTCTCCTATCCAGCTTCGCATGACCAATTAGCATAAAATAATTCCCGTGGGGTGCCTATATGGGGTAACGGTTGATATTGAAGGAGCAAGCGCTTTGGCCGACTTTGAAGTGATCGAGATAGTGCATGATAGTAATCCTTACCCTACACTATTAGGCATTGATGGGCCTTTGATATGGATGCTATAATTAATCTTAGGAAATGAAGAATGACATTTGAAAGGAAGGAGCTCTGAGTAATTGTTCCTTTAGATCCATCTGAAGGTGTGCAATACACGGAACTAGTCCGTGATTATGAAGAAGAGGACAATCTGGATCAAAGATATGAGATCACTGCGTGTGATGAGGAGTGGATCAACCCTACATCAAATGGGAAAATTACGTGGGATAAAGATAGCTCCTGCATCTCAGATTGTGATGAAGAGCTTGAACATTGGCAGAAGAGATTACATGAAGTCTCTTCATTGTGATGTAACATCTTGACCAAATCGCTTCGATGTGTATCCATGGAGGTAAGAAATCTCCCTCATTATGATGGTTTAGATGATGCTAATTTGTTTTTGGATAAGTTTGAAAGGGAGGTGCTAGAAGATCATCGGTTCTAGGCACTAGATCTGGTGTTGCATGCTATGCTTGCCCGTTGGTGCGGTATAAATAAGGACTACTTCACTGATTGCAAAGTATACAGGTGAAAGATGAATCTGAGGTTTGGGTATGCCATTACCCATATAACAGAGAAATACACAAGAAAAGATGATTCGGGCGATTATCTGGCATGGTGGACGAAAGCTTGGGGAGAGGAACTTAAGCTTGAATGGGTGCACATATTTTTTCATACTTTGGATACCATTCCGATGAATTGGTACCTGGAAATAGAGCTACGCCATGGAAAAACCGAGTGGGATATTCTCAAAGACATTTTCTCGTTAACCTTCAGCTTTGAGGATGTCTTTGAATGTATTGATGAAGAACTCCAAGAAATTAAGGCTGCAAGCTTTAGAATGCTTGAGGACCTGGTTGAATAGGTTCAACCAGAGTGGAATACAGAGTTGTGCCATGCACTGGAATGCTATAACATGAGTGTAGAAGAAGAAGATGATGATCCTAGAAATATCAACATTTCGGAGTCTGAGGGACAACACAAAGTTGAAGGACCCAAAGAAGCAATCCCCGACACAGTAGAGCCTCTGAAGACTAGATAGGTAAACATTGGATCAGACGCTTAGCCGAAGTTCATGAAGATAAGAAACTATTGGGATGAGGATACAGTTGATAAGGTCGTAGAACTGTTGTGCGAATACTAGGACTAGTTTCCCACCAAGTTCTTAGATCTCACGGGGATAGTAGGGGACCTGGACGTGATGAAGATTACTTTAAAGCCAGACGTGAAGCCTGTAAAATAGTGACCCTATCGTTTGAATCCAAAATATAAGGAAAATGTGCGCAGGGAGTTGGATAAGATACTTGAAGTAGGGGTCATTGAGATAGTGGAGGAATCAGACTAGGTAAGTCCTATGGTAGTTCAGGGGAAAAATAAACAAGATGAAATCTGGATATGCATAGATCTGTGGAATCTCGATGATGTGTGTGTTCATGACCCGTTTCCAACACCATTTATAGATGAAGTCCTAGAGAATGTCGAAGGGTAGGAGGCTTATTCATTCACTGATGGGTTCTTGGGGTACCATTAGATTAAGATCGTGTCAGAGGATAGCAGCAAGACCACCTTCATGACGGAATGGGGATTTTTTCAATATACGGTAATGCCCTTTGGATTGAATAATGCACTGGTGATATTCTCATGAGTAGTAATTATAGCTTTTAAGGAATTCATCCATAAGCTCTTAGAATTATACTTTGATGATTAGACTGTCTTAGGGGTTAGTAAAGTGCCATGTTATAAGTCTACGCCTTATCTTGGATACCTATCGTAGACATCAGATAGCCCTGAATTTGAAGAAATACATTTTTTGTGTCCCTTATGGAATATTGCTAGGTCATGTCATTTGTAAGTAGGGATTAATGGTGGACCCTACAAATATTGTAGTTATTGTCAATTTGGAGTCCTCGAAGAATGTAAAACAACTGTGTGCGACACTGGGCCATAGGGTATTATAGAAAGTTTGTTAAGGCATATGCACAAATCACTGCACCAATGGAGAAGCTGTTGAAGAAAGATGCGACATTCTAATATTTTGAAGAATAAAATGGTCACTAAACCCATTCTAGTATTCCAAAATTGGAAAAAGAAGTTTCATGTGCATATGGATGCTTCTTGTATAGCTCTTGGTGCAGTGCTAACCCAACTAGGTGAAGGCAATATCGATCATCCTATAACGTTTGCAAGTATGAATTTTCTAAGGTAGAGAAGAACTACTAAACTACAGAGCATGAGGGACTGGCTATGGTATATGTGCTACATAAATTCTGACACTATCTGTTAGGCACACACTTCAAGATGTATACATACCATTCTGCGCTAAAGTACCTCGTCAATAAGCCTGTGTTGGGGGGGGGAGATATGCAGATGGATGTTTCTCTTTCAGGAGTATGATTTTGAGGTAATTGTGAAGCCTAGATGACTATTTTTTGGTCCTGATCATCTCTCCTAGATTGAGTCTAGCGAAGAGCCTACTAGTTTGGAAGAAAGGTTGCCTGATGTGTAGCTCTTTGCTATTTGTGTTGTGGACAATCACTTTGATGATATCATTCTGTTTTTTACCACTGGAACAACCCTAGAAGGATATTCTATGCAGCAAAAGAAGGAGTTGGTGGTTTGTGCAACTGATTTTTCTGTGATCGTTGGACACCTATATAAAATGGGTTGCGATGAGATACTGCACCGATATGTCCTAGTGTTTGAATGACCAAGCATCCTCGCAGAATCACATGGAGGAGTGGTAGGAGGCCACTATGTAGGAAGAGAAATTGTGTATAAGATCCTACGTGTGGGACTTTGGTGGCCAATGGTACATAATGATGCAAAAGCATATTGTAGGGTGTGTGATGCTTGCAAAATGATGGGGAGACCATTGCAGAGGGAAAAATTTCCTTTGAATCCATATATAACTTTTCATGAATTTGATAAATGGGCGAATGATTTTGTGGGCTCGATTTAGTTGCCAGGGAAAAATACTAGAGTGTGTTATATTATTACAGCAACTGAATACTTGATGTGATGGGTAGAAGCGTAGCCGGTAAAGGACTGTAGCGTAGCCACTACTACAAATTTTATCTTTGAATATATCCTATCATGATTTGGTTTTCCTAAGATATTAATGAGCGATAGGGGTACACATTTCTTAAACGAAATCATTTCCACGATGCTTGAAGAATTCCAGGTCTATCATTAGAAGAGTACACCCTATCATCCTCAAGCTAATGGTATAGTTGAAGCCTTCAACAAAATTCTAGAGAGTTCTTTAATGAAGGTTTGTAAATCGAAGAAAAATGACTGGGATATAGAACCACTTGTAAAAAGTTGATAGGCCAAACCCCTTTTAGATTGGTTTATGGGCAAGGGGCTGTGATAGGCATGGAATATATTGTGTCGATTCTATGCATTACAGCACTAACCGATATGGATGATCGTGAGACAACAGAGGAGCACCTTGCACAACTGATGGAGTTGGAAGAGGATCATTTTTTACCAACAAGTGAAAAAGGAGCGTGAGAAGGCCGGTCATGATTGACATATAAGGCAACACACCTTCTAGGTTGATGATTTGGTCTTATTATATGACAATTTTAGGAAATTTCTTTGAAAGTTTCAAATGCATTGGCTTGGAATCTATGTGGTAAAGTAAATTGTAGATGGTGGTGCAATTCAGCTCGTGAAGTTGGATAGAGAATTGTTTCCGGGAAAAGTCAATGGCAATCGATTGAAGTTGTACAAGGGTGATCCCACCCCTGCACACTGACTATATGATGGTGGGATAGTCTTAGTACTATATGAAACTACAAGGATGTACAGGACTATAAACTACATTGTCCGTATATTGAAGTGAAAAAGTAAGGGGGTTGTGCGATGGAAGAAAGTAGGGCACCAAGGGGAGCTGTGCCAAGATGATTGCGCCATTTAGGTTGGTGCCACACAGTTGGGTCGAAAATTAGCCGTTGGGTGCACTGTAGCTAATTGGATGGAAAAATTTCCATTAGAAGGAGAGGGGAGGGCACATTTATGGGGAAAATATTTGAAAGTTTTCCACCAAAGATGCATTTATGATAGAAAATTGGAGGGAACGGTTGGATTTGAATTCAAATTTGCTTATAAATTTGGCAGGCTAGCCAACATTCAAATAATTTGGTTTCAACGAGTTTTCTTTAATCCTTGCCACTAGAGAGATTGTTGTATGTCTGAGAAGAATTGGGAAGACATTTTAGCATGACCAAAATTTGCCAACTTACCTGAGTGGCGCTTAGAGATAATCTTTGAGAGAATGATGACCACTCCCCTCGAAACAACAGTTGTGCCATCTGAAGCCACACCCTTTGATGAAGTACCACTCCCTATGCCTACGAGAGTTTCGACACCTAGGTCACCTCAACCTAAGCCCTCTGCTGCTGATAATAAATAAAAGAAGCCGCAACAACTTTCCGTGAGGCAATCACCGCAGACAAAAACCCCAGAGATTCGCCAAAAGGGGAAAATGGAAAAATCACAGCAGTCACATGAGCCCCTTGATCTCGATGAAGAAGAGCTTCATGGAGGAATCAAGGAGATGGATTCCGAAGAGGGTGAGCCTCTGACTCGGCCCCCGAATTATATCCCACTACGAAAAGGAAAAGCTAAGGTGCCTAAAGATCTGGACATCGTTAAATTCATGGTGTCTACACCACTGCTGCCAAAGAAGGTGGTGTTTGAGGGTGTGCTGGGGTGCATTCCTACACTCAAGCTGGAGGATTGGGACTTGGCATACCATGAGAAGTTCCCTCATCTTGCGCCAAATAAATATTTGTTGAAAATTTACTATGAGGAAAAGAGAGTAACGTGACTAGAGCCGATGAAGTGGGTCGCAGGAGCTGAGAAAGAGGGTCTGCTGAACATGCTCTGCGTGCTGCATTTCAATAAAACAATCATTAACATCGTGTGTGTTAGAAAATTTCTCACCCTAGTGCACGATAGATGTTTCTGGCTGGGATAACCCATCCCTATTACTAACATGTTGATCCACTAGATTACCATGCTGCTCTATCAAGGTGTGGATCCTACAAAGGCATTTTGAGGAAAATCAAAAGAAAAGAAACCTGTGGACCAGATAAAGAGCTAGTTTGGATTGCTGAAGAAGTCACATAGATATTCCATATGCTCCATTACAGATAAAGTGGTGCAGCTCCCCATGTAGATCTTGGCCTGAAAGATTATGTGGAAGTGTCGTGTAGAAGAGGTTCCAACACCGGTGATTTCATTAGCTACACAATGTGCTAAAGGAATCCAATACAACTTGGCTCAGTACCTCTGTAAAGAATTTTTGGAAAATTGTAAGGCATTCCATTATGCCTGATTATTTTAATTGGTAGCATAGAGGATGCCAGAGGACAACCAGTTTCCTCGTAAGACCCAAACCTTCTAGAGGCAGTGAAGTTCGCTTCGCTCTAGGTGACCAAATATGCAATGTGGGTCATCGAGACCAAGATGCTTTTGGTGCTTGTATAGATGGATCTCCGCACAATGATTAGCCAAAGGCTAAGGTTGTCACCTACTCTATATGAAAAACTGGAGCCTTATGTAGAATTCAAGACATATTTTCGCAATGTTTCTATCTGTGCGAGATAAGGATCCAAAGAAGGTGTGGTACAAGTTACCTTACCTTGTGGGTGAGGTAGATGTCCAAGAGTTTGTTGGGAAATTCCTAGGAGAGTGGCTGTACCCATTGGATCTAGGTGCAGGTATAAGAAAGGTAGGGGAAAGTACCTCCACACAGACCATTATAGCACAAAAACAAGAGGAGGCAGAGCAGGCTGCAACCCATGAGAAAGCTGCATAGCAGAAGGAAGCTGTTGCCAAGAAAGATGTTGTTAAGGTAGCTACTGAAAAAAGCAGACAGACAAGGACACCACCATAGAAGTCAAGGGGTCTGATTCCCAACATTCTCCAGACTAGGAGGAGTCAGAGGTTGAAGGAGGCAGGGACGAGGGGATGGAAACCTTGTTTGAGCGCAAGAAGAGGCCAAAGAGGATGACTTCAGGACCGCGAAAGAAGGAAAAGTCTACTAGATTCTCCCAAATGGATCCGCTAGTCCATAGTGAGGGGAACTTAGACGAGATTGGAGATAAGGTCTATGACACAAAAACCAAACTATGGACGCATTTCGAGAAACAATACCAGCAGTCCTTGGGAAATGTACAAAAGGATCAGTGCGACCTGTAGATCTAGACGGGGTGACTGCAAGCGAGCATTGGTAAGGTGAGGGCGATTTAGGCTATCCTAGAGCAAGCAAGTATGATGGTCCTAGATACATATCCGACTCTAGATCTTAGATTCATTCTATTGCCAGATAGAACCCTGTGTGCCCAATCAGAGGAAGTGAACACCCAGCTATCACAGATCAAGGATTTGGGTGTCAATCTCGTGACACTCCCTATCCAGACCCTACATGAATTGCACCAAGGTGTATCCCATGAACTGAAGGTAAGGGAGCGGTGCGCACTGCTAGTGATCAACGAAGTGAAAGCTAAGAAGGAAAAGGAGTAACTTGCTACGCGCAACCAACAGTTGGAAGTAAAGATTACACAAGTCTGTAATGTGCTGTCTAAAATCAATATTTCTGCCAAAGCAGAATTGACAGAGAAGATACAGAAATTGGCTTCAACAATTAAGGAATCCAAGGATGAAATCAGCCGAGTCCAATTTGAACTCCAGCTATAGATTTCGGAGCTGCAGTTGAAGTTGCAGCCAACCACTCTACCAGAGGTCTGGGAGCATCGATCAAAGAAGGGATGGCCACATTAGATGCTACAATCAAGGACTGTACCAAATTATTTGATTAGGCTATAGAGCTTTGGACATCTCTGCAGGAGGACCCCACTCTGTAGAAGATTGTCACTGACATCTCTTGACTCTGAGAGAAGCCAGGATTGCTTGTGAGCATCTATGAGGATTGTACTAAGAGCTGGCTAGCTGTGAGAGCTAAGGGTTTGTATAATTCTTATGTATTTCCACCTTGCATGATAATACAGATAGTGGGGTTTTTAGTTGAGGCTTTCCCCAAAGTATTTTCATGTGTATTGTGCATTGATTCTTCTTCTTCTAGTTGTATTATTCAGCTCAATCTTTAAACTTCCAAAAATTGATAGTAGAAGTAGGTTATAGTATTATACTTTGATTTATATTGCATTATCGGGTTAAACTACACAACAGATTTTATACATGGTATCAGAGCCAAGTTCATCGGAGCTGTGAACAATATACAGAGAAGAGCATCCGAAGTTTGATGTTCGGGGTTGCAAGTTCAAATCGAATTCATATCATACTTCAAGGTTGGCCAATGGTGTTCTATGGCTTGAGACTCGAGTATGCATTGGAAGGTAGCTCAAATTACATAGCATGGAAAGATAGAATGGAGGTTGTATTAGAAGAAAATGGCTTGAAGGAATTCATTGATCAAGAAATCCAAAAGCCAGCTTCAACTAATCCACAAGAGTTGGCTAAGTGGGAGAAGTGTGTGGCAAAGACAAGACGGATCATCCCTGAGGGAGTTCGAGACCATATTGTCTCGAGTCTCCATGGGAAGGATAATCCATTTTCAATGTGGAAGACATTGAAGGACCTCTACCAGAACAGTAGTGACCAGAGGAAACTGGTGCTCAAGGATAAGCCTCGAAGAATCAAGATGGAGAAGGGTGATACTATTTCCACATATCTAAACAAGCTCACCACCTGCAGAGATGAGCTTGGCAGTGTGGAAATAACTAATACCGATGAAGATATGGTGAGCCTTGCTCTCCTTGGCCTTCCAAAAAGTTGGAATAGCTACCAGGACTCTATGAATGGAAGGGAGAAATTGCCAGATTGGGAATGACTGTGGTCTGATCTGATTTAGGAGGAGATCGGGAGGAGCACACGAGATGGTTCTTCATCCAAGGGTGATGATGAAGAAAATAAGGCCCTAGAAAGTAAGGCAAGGAAAGGGAATGGGAAGGCTTCCCATTCCAAATTGAATTCTTCTCATGGAGGGAAGAAGGGTGACAAGTCTAAAGTGAGATGATTTAATTGTCATGAGATGGGACATTATGTAACTAATTGCCCATCGAAGAAGTCTAAGAAGGGATCCTCGGAAGTGTTGAAAAGTGTGAAATAAGAAATGCTTGTTGAGAATGCAACAAGATGATGGAGCTTAGTGGAAAGGAGTCGCCTCCACTAAGTGGGCCCGCAGGCTATTTTCGGTGCAAGTCTATTTTTAGACTATGTCTATTTTTAGACATATGGATCATGTCTATGGATTGCAGGTTGCTGTTTATGGATAATTGATCAAGTTGGGAAAAATAGATGGAATTCTATTTTTAGATCACAGTGGAGTGACTGCCTAGTCTAAATATAGAACAGTCAAATATTATTATCTCATAATAATATATAGACTATAAACTTTGTCGTATTCTCTTGGAGCACTTCAGGATGAGCTACGGATGTGGTACATGTAGATCCCAGAAGGAAATACGTGGTTACCTATGGGATGACTAATATTTGCATGCAGGACTTCAGTTAGAACTCAAGTGAGTTGAGTTTAGTGGACTGGAGGTGCAGTTGATGGAGTTGTGTTCAGTTTAGCTTTGTTAAACTGGTTGTATTTAGTCTAACTGGCAAATAGACTAGAGATGATTTGGGTGAATTAGTTATTAATTAATTCACAAGTTATTAACTCATAATGCAACTATAGAATACATCAGTTAACTCAGTTGGATGTCAGTGCATGTTCAGTTCAGCAGGGACAGGTGTTAGAGGATCAGATTGCTATCAGTTGTGACTATAGTTGTGCATGATGTCTTGCACAATCAAGGGATTGAGTATGCCAATGAGTTTGCCCACGTATTTGCCACATTGTAGCTTGTGCTCAAGTGATTTTTCCAAGTAAATACGAGTTTTCTTGAGCCATTATCATTCATTCTCATGCAGGTATTGAGCAGTGGAGGCAGGCAAGCAGCGGAGGAGATTTGAGCCAGTGATTGATTCAGATCT
>APFE031465761.1:0-21010 GCA_000404065.3 Pinus taeda | reverse complement strand
AGTCAGCCAATCATCCATTCTTCTTTAAATATGAGTTTTTGTAAGGTCAACTTAGTATTTGGATTAGACATTCTAAGGTCAGCTTAGAAGTGCTCGGTCCTGCCTTCCTGAGCTATCACTTTTTGATTACAGTCCTATTTTATTGATGATACATAAACACACCCAGTCATATGGATAGATGTGTTTGGGCGTTCTTAGAGTTCTACCCGTAGTACTATCTTTTCCTTTCGGTTCCACACCTTTCCTACAGAAGTTATTTCTCAGCTTATATCACTGCCCTTGAGAAATATTTCTCTTTTTAACTGAAATGGATAAAGAAGCCAAACCAACAAATCTTGGCAGTGTTTCACATGTAGGGTTGAATGTTAGTTTTGTAACTAGTTCCTCACATGGATTTTGTCTCACACATATTATTTTACATGACATCATCTAGGCATTACAAACGCATAATACTGAAAGCCATAATCACTTCTCAGCTTATATCACTGCCCTTGAGAAATATTTCTTTTTTTAACTGAAATGCATAAAGAAGCCAAACCAGCAAATCTTGGCAGTGTTTCACATGCAAGGCTGAATGTTAGTTTTGTAACTAGTTCCTCACGTGGATTTTGTCTCACACATTATTTTACATGACATCTTCTAGGCATTACAAAAGCATAGTACTGACGACCATGTCTCAACTGTAGGAGCAACCCCATCACATATCATACCTCATACCTCATTAGCATCAATTCATCTCCAATAGAACAAACATGAAATTCATTATACATGTCAATGTAGGGCTAAGTGAATAACCATCGTGGATAAATCCCTGAACCTCCTTTACATCTCTTTATTCAGTTTGTAATTTGTAATTTATGGTCGGTGACTCGGACCACGATGGTTATTCACTTAATTGTGTTCCATGTTTCTCCATTTTTGAGAGTTGGTCAAAGATGGTCATTCTCTTGATTCTAGGGTTACACCTTTAGTTGTCATTACTTTCCTAATAGAGCCCACTAGGTCCAGGTGTTGAACCTGGGAGCTTCTAACCCCTTGTAAATGCCTCGGAAAACATTTATTTCTAATCTTTTTTGTATATTACATATCTATATATTATTATATTTCATTTTCGTTTCTTATTTTTTTGGTATATATATATATATATTTTGTTCCTAGTATATTAAATGGCTTAATTCCCTCCTTCGGGTAGGTCCCCTTCTATACGTGGGGTGCTCATCTGGTACTGGTACCACCATTCCTTGAGGGACTAGGTGTGTTACCCATTCTAGGTCTGTGGAGACTGAGCTAATGGGTCAATTTTATGGTATTGACAGACCATGTTGACAAGAGGAGATTGTTTTGATATGAGAAGATTCTGGTCATTATACCTGCAATTCGTTTTATAAGATCTCATCGAGACTGCCCCCATTCTATGGTGATGGCTCTATTTGCTAAGAGCAGAATCCTTTTTGTGGCAGCCCGACATTAGAAGCTCAATTAGGGCAGTAGTGGAGTTAGTTTGTTTGTAAGTTTCTAACATCCACATTGTGGCTTCACTAATGATCAACCCACTTCCTTTATCTGAAGAGATTATGGTTCAGATTTTGCTTTAAATACATTACTGATATAAGCTTTGGATTGATGCATACATCATTACTAATTACTCAATTGCCTTACCTCGTTCTTAGGAACTGCATATACAATATTAGTGCACCAGATTTTAGACTTCATGAGATTTCTGTGGTCTTTAGACTGTTGAATGTAATAGCCAATCGTCCCCTTTGGGCTGGGCTCTAGTGCACCCCGTGCAAAGCCAATCGAATGTAATAGACAATCGTCTCCATTGGGCTCCAGTGCATCCTGTGCAAATTCCTCTCGTCATAATTAATTTGCTGGGACAATTTTACCTTTAAACGTATCCAAAATCTAGAATCCCATGCAGGTAAGGGGTTGTAGACAACTCACACATATATCAGTTTCATTTCAAAATGTAGTTACAACCTTCATAATTGGACTGGGACTGTAACAAGGTCTGAAATTCATATAACCAAACAAGAATTGCAGGCAGTTCATATGTACTTCAGATTCACTCATTATCATTGTGTAAACATAATGCATCCCACGAATAGGCAAATATAAACACTTAAATGTAACTAAGGGGATAAAGAAGTATAAACATTTAAATGCAACCAAGGGCATAAAGGAGTAGAACTTAACTCGAGGATAGGTTTGATGGTGCAATACATGTTACATTTTGATTTCTACCAAACTACCATTCCAGACATAGAATGCACAATATTTAGATACCAATATTAAGCTTAATGTGTTCAGATTAGTGTTACAAGGACCCATGAGCATTAATCATAACTAGGAATGACCGATTCCTCATTGACTCATTGTACCAGGGAAAGTGTCTCTCGATCCATTCACCACGAAAATTAGCCATAATAATCAATTTCTAGCTCATTGCAACAAGGGAATTGTCTAGAATATAAAGCTATTGAATGTGACTCATCTCCCATGAGCACTGGTCATAATGACCAACTGCTTATGTGCTCATTGCATGAGGTGAGAGGTGAAGAAGTGGCATTGCACACAATGAAATAAAATCACATGGTATTAATTCTCACCTATGAGAATTATACCTAGTAAACAAGATTTCATAGCAGGGCCACGCCATCCTTCCAAGTGTGCCTTCTTGGTTCAAGGCACACTGAACCATGCAGTTTTTTGTTTTGTTATTAAATTTTAATGTTTTTTTGTTTTTTGTTTTTATCCCAAGTCAAGCCTACTTGGTATTCTACCAGAATCCCACTTGCAAAGATAGTAGCAAGTGTTGTGCATTATGAACTATTCATTTAGAGCTACCTCCTCTTTATTAAAGTTAATATTTGTTTATTGCTCAACATCGGTAGGTGGCAATAGCAACAATATTGCCACTTGCAAAGATGGTAGCAAGTGTTTTGCGTTAGGAACTATTCATTCAGAGCTCCCTCCTTTTTATTAAAGTTAAAATTTGTTTATTGCTCAACATCGGTAGGTGGCAATAACAACAACATCCAATAGGTACTTGCAGGAACTATTCATTCAGAGCTCCCTCCTCTTTATTAAAGTTAATATTAACATAAAATTTGTTTATTGCTCAACATCAGTAGGTGGCAATAACAACAACATCCAATAGGTACTTGCATGAACTATTCATTCAGAGCTCCCTCCTCTTTATTAAAGTTAATATTTGTTTATTGCTCAACATCCAATAGCTACTTGCAGGAACTATTCATTCAGAGCTCCCTCCTCTTTATTAAAGTTAATATTTGTTTATTGCTCAACATCGGTAGGTGGCGATAACAATAACATCCAATAGGTACTTGCAGGAACTATTCATTCAGAGCTCCCTCTTTATTAAAGTTAATATTTGTTTATTGCTCAACATCCAATAGGTACTTGCAGGAACTATTCATTCAGAGCTCCCTCTTTATTAAAGTTAATATTTGTTTATTGCTCAACATCGGTAGGTGGCAATAACAACAACATCCAATAGGTACTTGCAGGAACTATTCATTCAGAGCTCCCTCCTCTTTATTAAAGTTAATATTAACATAAAATTTGTTTATTGCTCAACATCGGTAGGTGGCAATAACAACAACATCCAATAGGTACTTGCAGGAACTATTCTAAGTACCAGGAACTATTCATTCAGAGCTCCCTCCTCTTTATTAAAGTTAATATTTGTTTATTGCTCAACATCCAATAGCTACTTGCACTGAACTATTCATTAAGAGCTCTCTCCTCTTTATTAAAGTTAATATTTGTTTATTGTTCAACATCGGTAGATGGCAATAACAACAACATCCAATAGGTACTTGCAGGAACTATTCATTCAGAGCTCCCTCCTCTTTATTAAAGTTAATATTTGTTTATTGCTCAACATCGGTAGGTGGCAATAGCAACAACATCCAATAGGTACTTGCAAATGTATTCAGTTTGAAAGTGAAGTTGGAATTCCATCAATCTACATTGAATGGTATTGTGTACATGCTAAGAGTGGTTTGGAAGTGAAGTTGGAATTCCATGAACCGGTTCTACATTGAATGGTATTGTGTACATGCTAAGAGTGGTTTGAAAGTGAAGTTGGAATTCCATCAATTAGTTCTACTTTGAATGGTATTGTGTACATGCTAAGAGTGGTGGAAAGCTGATACTTATCTAAGATAAAGATAGAAGGGTTGGTTCTTAAAGGTCTTACACAATCTATGTAACAACAATTCAGCCCCCATATGATGTCATACCCAACCAACCTTATGTGAAAATTTGCTGCAAATAATTGATTTATTTTTCCTACTTATTTATAATAAGTTATTGGTGATACTTATCTAAGATAAAGATAGAAGGGTTGGTTCTTAAAGGTCTTACACAATCTATGTAACAACAATTCAGCCCCCATATGATGTCATACCCAACCAACCTTATGTGAAAATTTGCTGCAAATAATTGATTTATTTTTCCTACTTATTTATAATAAGTTATTCACCAAAGCTTAGTATATACCAAATTAAATTCAGTTGCAGAGTTCACAAATTAAGAAATTAAGAGGCAAGAGAAACATCAACATATGAACAATCACATTGACACACTTGTCCGTCCCAGGAAAAACTCAATGCGGGAAAAGAGTTCACAAATTAAGAAATTAAGAGGCAAGAGAAACATCAACATATGAACAATCACATTGACACACTTGTCCGTCCCAGGAAAAACCTAATGCGGGAAAATTGGTGCAGCAGATCTGAGGATTTTTATTATTGGCAGTAAATATTTGAATACAATTTGGATGCCCTAGAGAAAAACGACAATCAACTCAGAGAAGATATCTGAGAATTCTCTCACTGATTTTGGAGATTTTTCTCTGTCCCCATCCCATTGCACAGTCTTGAGCCTACGTAGGCTTTGCGTAATTTTTGCGTGGAGGCTCCCTCTGACTGTGTCAACCTGGACTGCTGCTGCTGAGAAATCGAGATTTCTTTTGCCAATCATCTACTTTGATTCTTGGCACTGGATTCTGCTCATCCCTAGCACTTCTGCATCTACCTTTTCCAGCTGTTGTGCTGACCCTCTGCGTCAATCTCCTTCAGCTGTTGCGTTGCCTCTTCTTGGACCAGGGCTGATTTTGGTATCCCTCTGTACGTATTCACTGGAATCGGAAATCACTTCTTTCCACTGTTGCCTCTGATCCTCTCTCCTTGATTACTAGTTCAAATTCCTTAGCAAACCCCACCCTAGGAAAATTGAACTGACTGATCAACTCTCTGTGTGTTTTCAACTGAACCCCAAGCCTCCATCTTATACTTTTAGTGTTGAGTCTTCAACGACTGAGATTAAGTCTCTAATCAACGACTAAGATTAAAACATGACTTGATCTGTTTTC
The DNA here is from genome assembly GCA_000404065.3 of Pinus taeda. Lineage (NCBI taxonomy): Eukaryota > Viridiplantae > Streptophyta > Pinopsida > Pinales > Pinaceae > Pinus > Pinus taeda. Next base: position 15,606 of record APFE031465761.1, on the reverse strand, counting down.
TAGATCATTCTCACCCATATTTTGATTAATACCCATTAATATTTTAATTTCCCTAAGTTTAGACTTAGGGACTCCATTAAAAATATTAATTATTTTAATAAAATACAATCCGGGTGGAATTTCACCAAACGGTTTTTGGGTTCTTTAGAACTCATGTGCTTTAGCCTCTCCAGAATTTTTAAGGCTAGAGCACTTCTTGTTGATTTGGGGTAGCATCAGATGTGCTCTAGCCACACAATTTGGTGGAGAGGCTAAAGCACATATACCCAGAAAGGGTTTGGGTAGATTCTAAACAGTTTGGAAGATATTAAAATAAGTAATATTTTTAATGGAGTCCCTATGTCTAAATTTAGTGAAATTAAAATATTAATGTGAATTAATATAAAATTGTGTTAGAATGGTCCAAAAGTCATGGATCAAGCCAAATCTAATTTTAGTCATTGATTAGGGACTTAATCTCGGCCGTTGATTTCTCAACGAGAAAAGTATAAGAGGAGGTTTGAGGTTCACTTGGAGAACACACCAAGAGATCAAGATCGAGTTTCTGGGGCTGGGTTTGCTGAGAAAGTTGAGAGAGTGATCTGGAGTTGCAATTGTGGGGCAGTGAATACAAAAGCAGAGAGGCAGAGATAGTGTCAAGAGGATCAACGCAACAGGAAGGAAAGCTGGCGCAGAGGGCGGAAACCGGAATTGTCGGGAAAGCTGACGCAGAGGGCAGAAGTCGGAACTGTTGGGAAGAGGGCAGAAGCTGGAACTGTCGGGAAAGCTGACGCAGAGGGTAGAAGTCAGAACTATCGGGAACTGCCGGAACTGTCGGGAAAGCTGACGCAGAGGGCAGAAGCTGGAACTGCCGACAAAGGGTAGAAGAGGCTAACACAGTCCCTAGAGGCTGACGTTGGGGTTTTTCTTAGGGTAGATTGGAGCTGAGGAGCTGCTAGAGTGTTTATCCGGGGTTTTAGGCGGAGCATCTGTCTCCGAAGTAGAGGTACTACCGCCGAGATTTTTCTCTGTTGGGTGAGCTGGATTTGGCACCCAGATTGTATTATGAAATTGCTTAATAAATCAAACCCTCAGATAATTACATCGGTTTTCTCGCATTGGGTTTTTCCGGGGACATTAGTCCAAAAATAACGGTGTCATTTATGTGCTTGTTTTTGTTTCCTTCAGGTGATGATCATCAACTGTAATGTGTTGAGCATGTACTTGTGTTTATTTTCAGTATTTACATGGTAAATAACTTGTTAATTAATCCGAACAAGTAGGAAGGAATAAATCAGAAAGTACATGGAGGGCTTTTAACTGTTAGACTTAGAAACTTCAACATGGTATCAGAGCGTGGTTGCAGATTACAGGATAACTGAGGACATCAGCCGAGCAGAGCAGCAGCAACAAAATCACCCCATATCACCCAATATCTTATCATTGATCCATCTATTCTTGTGATTCCTCTCATACCGAGACTCCTCCCATCGGTCAAAGTCCGTAAAGAGCAGTGGGTTTTAGCTGAGGTGAAAATGGGCTATCGCTCTATTGTTGCCCCTTGACCTAGTAGTTTCTCTATAGGATCCCCTCCTAGAACCCCTGTCAGTTTGAGCGGTAACACCCGTATTAGGGTTAATCATTTCCATCTTAGACTCTTGGAGTTTGGACGGAATGGAAGTGAATGCAACATTTGGTATGCTTTTTTTCTTTTGAATCTATATATCTATAATGCTTATAAAATTGCATATTCCATCACTAACAAAGGCTAGGAGCTTGTTATGCAAAGTTTTTGAGGCATATCAAATGTTTCCTTCATATAGTTGCCAATACAATTCCGTTGGCCTTTTTTGTCGTGCTTTAGGTTGCAATGTCTCTCTCTCTAAATAGAGAATGGGGAATTTGTTCTCCAGTTTCACCTTTCTTGATATGCAAATGTGTGTACCAATGTTGTATGTACTTCCTCTGCCTTATGAGTTGTGATTCACAATAATGTTTTGTCTCTATCAAAGTTTCAAGCACCATCTTTCCATTGTTGGGATGTATAGTGTATACTAGTGTCATAGCCAATTGAAGAAAGGTCCTTTGATTATTCTTTTATGTCTGAAATTTGCCTACACAGTAATTTTTTCCACAAGTTTCCTCTTTTTCAATGGCATGTATCCAGCTTTAGGTCAAAGCTTGCCATAGGGGTGAAATGCATTCTCTTGTGCCTTTGCTTGCATTTTCAGTTCATACTTGCTTTTGGGGTTTATTTTGTGAGCTTAGTTGTATAATGTTTTTGTACAAGATGAGGGCAGATTCTGAAGCCAAATTGGACTAAAATTTCAGGTTATGTGAATTTTGCAGTAGATTTTGAAGAGCCCTAAGACCGTGAGGTTTTAGCAAAGTATTGTAAATTCAAGGGCCTTTTTCCAGTAGAAAACATAGTGTTTTATGGCAGTTTGGAAACCATGAGATAGCCATTTGTATGCCAAAGCAGTGTGAGATGTGATAGCCCTACAGATCTGTGAAATTGGACCAAGTAGGGTTTCCTCAGGGTGATAATGCATGATAGTGAAAACCCTTAGATAATCAGACCATAGGGCCTGGATAGATGTTATTTATTAGAGTAATGATAAAGAATGAGCCATTAACTGAACTTCTAGGTGCCAGTGAAACTATGGACAAGACAACAGATCATCTGTTATGATATGTGGTTGACTGATGCATGATAGTGAAAACCCTTAGATAATCACCATAGGGCCTGGATAGATGTTATTTATTAGAGTAATGCTAAAGAATGATCCATTAACTGAACATCTAGGTGCCAGTGAAACTATGGACAAGACAACAAATCATATGTTATGATATTTGGTTGACTGCAATAAAGCTACCTCAGGCAGCGCACCTCAGAACTGTGTCTAGAAGCTCTTGCACCAATGCACTAGGGAGGAGTGCCATAAAAGGTTCTGAGGGGCTTATCCCATGCTGGAAAATCTAGTCTTTGCTGTCCAAATTGTAGTAGCTGAGACAACTATTATCTTGGTGTCCATTTGCTCTCACCTTGTAGCAGTCAGCTTTATTTGCATGCTGTGATGGGTATGCCTCTCAGAGAGAAAATTGATTGGGGACTATTCCATTTTGGTTCTCAGCATATGCAGTGAGAAATTGCCATATTGTGTCAGAACCAGTCTTTGTCCTCCTATTGAACAACTGTATGTTGTTTCTAGTTATTGTACTCCCTTAGACCGAGGTGTGCAATTGACAAACTGATACCTTGATTGAATAACTAGTTACTGTAGCTTGTCATTGTATATATGAAAAAAAATGTGAAATTCACTTCATCTAAAAAACCAACGAATTTAATCAGCCAGGTCAAATTTATATAAATTTGTACAAGAATGGTTAAGCTTCACCCGTTTTGGAAAGAAAAAGGACAACGCATGCATTATGTTGCATTTCTTATTTTAAATGCCAAATTTCTTTAGCAGGCCATTCAGTTAAGGTCCCTCAAACTTTCATAGTTTTCCCCTCTTTCAATATGTTATATACAACTTGATCAAATATGAAAATGCGCAGAAAAATGGCACAACAACTTGTTTCATTTCTAAGAAACCCTCTTTCTATCTTACTCAAATCAAAATAGTATGTTTACGTTTAGAGAAGTTTGACAAAAACACTTTTGAAGGTCTTCTGTTTAAAAATAATCCCACAGAACCATATTTATAGTGATAAGGTCCCCCTGTCTGGGTGCAAATTTTGAATGGGAAAATGTCTTAAGTTACTCTTAACTGCATTGTTACGACTATAATTGGAAGGAAATTATAGACATAATATTTTTTGAGAAGTTTTCATTCTAGAATATAAACTCAAGAATATCCCTTATTGATATCACACTCCCTTTGTGATTGTCAGATCATCTTTGTAGGACTTACCTAGAGAATGTTGTCGCTGGACTTCGATGCATGGTTAACAATTTACAAGCATGTTGGTCAAGATTTTGTTTTGAAATCTCTTAAATGAGGTATTCTAAGTCATTCATTCATAATTGACATTGGTATAATCCCACAGAACCATATTTATAGTGAATGGTCCTCCTGTCTGGGTGCAAATTTTGAATGGGAAAATGTCTTAAGTTACTCTTAACTGCATTGTTACGACTATAATTGGAAGGAAATTATAGACATAATTTTTTTTGAGAAGTTTTCATTCTGAATAGAAACTCAAGAATATCCCTTATTGATATCACACTCCCTTTGTGATTGTCAGATCATCTTTGTAGGACTTATCTAGAGAATGTTGTCACTGGACTTTGATAATGGTTAACAATTTACAAGCATGTTGGTCAAGATTTTGTTTTGAAATCTCTTAAATGAGGTATTGTAAGTCATTCATTCATAATTGACATTGGTATCTTTTGGTTCAATGCAGGATACTCCCATTCACATTATTGTAGGTTCTCATGTATGGGTGGAAGATTCTAAAGAGGCCTGGATTGATGGAGAAGTTCTAGAGATCAATGTTTGAAAGCTAAAATTCAAACCACTAATGGAAAACAGTAAGACAATGTTACTATTTATGGACTTGTTTGTTTTGTCTTTTGTAACTGATACAATGTATTTCCTTTACCGATTAGATTTGTGAAGCAAATTATGAAAGTCATGTTCCAACAATACACATTGCCAATGTCCTACACTTTTGCACCAATTCAAGATGCTGACTTTCTGATTATCCTGTAACTAGTTCTCATTAGATGAATTACCTTGCCAAAAGACTGGGATGAGTCATCTATTTTGCAGTGAACAATGTTATATGCTGTCAACATTTCCTGTAGAAATTCATAATGAAATGAATTAATGAATATATGGTTTGTCTCATTGAAATTCTATGAGTATCCTTGAAGGTATTTGCGTTTATTCTCACCTCTACTTTCCTTGGTTTTGGAAACATCTCATCTCACTCTCAAGCTTTTATGTGAGAGAGATTGCTGGTACATTGCCTGCCCTAATTGGCCCACGAACAGAAAACATGTCACAAGCAGGATTTGACTTTGGGCGGGAAGGATAGCAACTTTTCCTCTTAACCATGCAAGCTAAACCTAATTGACATACTACTTGCATAATAGTTTATAACTAGTATTTTAGCAGTTGATTACTATGAGAATTATATTGTTGTAAATAGAAAGGAATTATTTCATTAATTGCACTTTTTTGGGTTGCAAATGATATTTTTTTGCTTCTTTAAATGCACACCCTAAGGATACTGAAGCACTGCCCGGGGGTGTGGATGGTATGACAAAACTAGCTTATTTGCATGAACTGAGAGTTCTACACAATTTGTCAACTAGATATGAACTTGATGAAATTTATGTGAGTGTTTTAGTTTCTTGAAATTGACTACTCTATTGAGCATTGTGTTTGAAAATTTTGAGTGGTTTGCTCAAGCTTTGATTGTTTTCATAATAATTGGCTGTTATATTGATAAGAAAGTTCTGCAGAATTTGTCAACTAGATATGATCTTGATTCTTGATGAAATTTATGTGAGTGTTTTAGTTTCTTAAATGTGACTACTCTATTGAGCATCGTGTTTAAACTTTTTGAGTGGTTTTCTGAGGCTTTTAGTTTTTAACAATAATTGGGTAACTTATATTGATAAGAAAACTACAGCTACATCTGCAGCAGATGTTACATCACTGTGTTCAAAAAAAATCTCAAACTAACTTCTCTACAGGCCATATGTAGTCCTACTACAAGCCCAAAACATGAATTGGATTGATCCTTATATAACTTTGCCTAGTGTTCTTTAATACCGTAAACCCTAAAATATATCCCTAATTTGCTAACTATTCTGAAATACAAAAACTAACAAAGAGCATAAAAACTCGCAGTATCCTTCAGACATTTGGTTGCTGGTTCACTTTCTTGGTTCATAGTTGTCACCTCCTTGCCAAATTGGTTGATAGTCTCTTCTCCCTTGAACTCTACCTTGGATGAGTAGGTTGTCATCCTTTGGTTAATGGACTAGTCATCTTTACGCAGATTCAGAGTCGAATTCCAAAGGAGAACACACTCGGCTTCTACATCTGCTAATTGCTTCTTCAATTCCAGCAATGGCCCCATATATTCTAACAATTTTGAAATACATGAAAAACCAACAAAGAGAATAATGATTAGCAGCACCTTACATACCTGTGCTTACTGGTTCAGTTTCCTGGTTTATAGTTTGATCTCTTTGTCAAATTGGTTCACAGACTCTTATCCCTTGAACCTTCCTCTAGACGAGTAGGGTACTAGGTTGTCATTCTTTGGTTAGTGGACTGATCACCCTTATGCAGATTTAGAGTCAATTTCTGAAGGAGACTACACTTGGCTTCCAAACTAATAACTGCTTTTTCAATTTTAGCAAAAAATCCCATAATTTATGCTACGTGTGTAGTGATTTGACATCCCATTTCACGAACCTTAGAAAAAACTATGAGATTGAAAATCGAAGACCTGTTGCAATGCACATGTTCTTCACAGCTTCTGAGATTCACAGGTTGGTCTGCCGCTCAAATTTTGCTGACAGTACAGGCCTGGAAATGATGGTGGCTCTGCAAACTACAAATTTTTCAGGAGGCTGGTTCCCCTGGGAGATCCCTAGTACCACAGAACACTTGAAACAGTAAACAGCAAAAACACTGGTTACGTTGCTGAGAGACTTGGTGGTCCACCTGAGCCTGCCTAACATAGTTACCATTATCCTGCAATGAACCAGAGAAACCAGTGCTATCAGAAAATAAATGAGCACGACTAATGCTCGGAGCATGCCATTGACAGACTTCCATCCCTTCACATTGCAATTGTATGTGAGATGAGGTCTGGAGTGTGCGCCATGAAACCTAAGCTTGCCTTGTTACTTGTCATGTGACTTTAAGTCTCAGAGGCATGTCATGGTACGAATCAATAAATGAGGGGATGTTTGTTGTCATGTGCCATTAACTACTAATTCCCCACCTGTTAAACTTGAACCATAATTTACCCACCAATCTGCTGCTTGGTTGAATTCACACAAGACAGAGTAGAAATTGATGGAGGAGGAGCTCACTTTATGCGTACTACAAACCAGAATTGAAGCTAGGTGATGATATTTTGGCTTTGAATTGTGCACCATATACTTTAAAATTGTTTTGGAATCTAATCCCTTTAAAGTTTAAACCAATTTGAGCCCTTGCCACAAAGATTATGTTTCATTTGTTCCTCCAGGATCCATGATGATCCCTCCCACTCCCACTCTGGCCACCCCAGATTAATATTTGATTTATTATTATTTGATATGAGAAGAATTGCATTCAGTTTGAATTTCTTTTTAAATAAAATGAAGAGTTATTTAAGTTATTATAGCAACAACGAACTTAAGGTGTTCTCTGGTATTTTACAGACATATACTGGGAGCATACTGATTTCCATCAATCCTTAAAAAAAGGGCTTCCTCATTTGTATGATAGCCAAATGATGGAACAATACAAGTGCACTACATTTGGAAAGCTAAGCCCTCATGTTTTTGCTGTTGCAGCTGCTGCATATAGGTATGCTACTGTGATTTTCCTTGATCAAGGGATGTTTAACCTAGAGTCAAGCTTATTAAGGTAGAAAATTGAGAATTTTATGAAAACAGGGTGATGGTCAATGATGGAATAAGTCAGGCCATTTTAGTCAATGGAGAAAGTGGTGGAGAAAGTGGAGCAGATAAAACAGAATCTACCAAAATGGTTATATGCTATCTTGCTTACATGGGGGGTCGAGGAGCAAATGAGGGAAGATCAGTGGAACAACAAGTGCCAGAAGTAAGAAACAAATTTTATGTTTTTGAATGGAGGCCACAAAATTATTGACAGTGTACCATTTATAAAAGCTCTTAGGATATTAGATTTTTTGTGGTATGTTTCTAAATGATAATTCTGTTGCCATATATCTAACTTCCCCCTTTTGTGGCTTGCAGTCAAATCCTGTTCTTGAAGCTTTTGGAAATGCAAAAACTATCAGAAATAACAATTCGAGTGAAGGGCTTTTTATATTTTAAATTTTAATATATGCTATTATGTGACTTATCCAAGGTAGTCATGGGAAGTACGAATTGTCATTTAAATTAGCCATCAAATATAATTTTTTAATGTTTTAAAACACTAGTTTGATTAAAGTCCTTATCATCTGCAGTCACTTTGGTAAATTTGTTGAGCTTCAATTTAACCAGAATGGGAGAATCTCAGGAGCTGCTACCTACTGGAAAGGAGTCATGTTTGTCAGGTTTCCGATCCTGAGAGGAATTATCATTGTTTTTATATTCTCTGTGCTGCACCACCAGAGGTATGCATGCAGGGTTTTTATATTTTAATATATGCCATTATGTGACTTATCCAAGGTAGTCATGGTAAGTACGAATTGTCATTTCAATTAGCCATCAAATATAATTTTTTAATGTTTTAAAACACTAGTTTGATTAAAGTCCTTTCATCTGCAGTCACTTTGGTAAATTTGTTGAGCTTCAATTTAACCAGATTGGGGGAATCTCAGGAGCTCCTACCTACTGGAAAGGAGCTGTGTTTGTCAGGTTTCTGATCCTGAGAGGAATTATCATTGTTTTTATATGCTCTGTGCTGCACCACCAGAGGTATGCATATGCATGCATTTAATCTTCACGTCTTTGGATTAATTGAATGGACCATGAATTGTTTGATTTTCACATCAGGTTTTTGTTTCTATTTATGATTGATTTCAAAGGGTAGTATGATAACAATTAGACTTATGATTCTTTTCTTGGTCCCTCCAGGATATTGAGAAATACAAGTTGGGGGATCCAAGAACATTTCATTATCTCAAACAGATCAATTGTTATGAATTGGATGGTGTGAATGATGCTGAATTGTATCTTGTAGAAATAAGGGCCATTGATGCGGTGGGAATTAGTCCTGAAGAGCAAGTATGTCTAGTTTGAACAGCTACATGTTAGGAAATATTATTCACATGTCATGAAAATAGAGTCTTGTCTCTTTTGCTAAGTCATTGCATTTTTTTAGGTGGCGATATTTTGAGTTGTGGCATCTATTCTCCATCTAGGTAATGTGGAATTTTCCGAGGGGAATGATACATACTCGCTTAGACCTAAAGATGAGAAAGCTGTGTTTCATCTGAAAATAGCAGCTGAACTTTTCATGTATGTTTTCTTCCCAAGACTATGAATTATGTATTATTTGCTTCAGATTTCTGATATACCTTAAACATGGTAAGCTGTAACCGATTAACTACAATGAATTAATATTTTTTCGTATCCTAGGTGTGATGCTAAAGGCCTTGAAGACTCTCTCTGTAAACATGTCACTGTGACATTTGATGAAAGCATTACAAAATCACTAGATCCAGTAGCTGCTTCCAGTTGCCGCAGCTACCAATATATTCACGATTATTTGACTGGTATGGGTTGTCATACTTGATCTATCCTGCTTATCTAGAATCAGATATCCTACATTACTTTATAAGTGAACTAGGAAAATCACAAACATAAAATACAATATTTAATCAAACACACATGTTTATGAATATGACACAAACATAAAATACAATACTTAATCAAACACACATGTTTATGAATATGACACAATTATTAGATTTAGCAACTTGGACCCCATTAAAACTTTTTTTTGGTAAATAAAAGAAAATATTTATCTTATTGAGAATTTACAAAGGAGCACATCTCATCATTCTATAGACTAGACAATCTTTTATCTATTTTAGTTTTCCTATACCATAGGCTGTATGTAAAACATTTGCCAAAAAATTAGCAAATTGCCCTGGTCTATTGCTTGTAATTTGTAAATACTACAAAAAGAAAGGTTGTTACTTGTACATAAGGGTGGTTGTTCATGACCATCATAATGAACCATGAATGCATGAGTATAGCAAGATTTTTAGATATGTAGTGCAATAACACACAAGGAGGTTGCTCTCTTTCTTCCTCTCCAAAGACCCAAATATGTTGTAATAAGTTCCCTTGCTTGAGAGAGAGTGAGTGATTGATTAACTGAGGGATGGGGTTATAACCCATCGCTTTATACGGATTTGAGATTTGAGGCCCCAATGAAGGTCTAGGCTTGTGCTTGAACACCTTATTTGGTGCAAACGTATTCATAGAGATTCGTCGATTGTTTTTGAATCATCATATAGATCAATTTATATGTCATTTTATATACATGCACATAAGCAATCTTCCTCAAACATGGTTAATATTTGTGTGCCTTAGACCATTAAATGCCACAAATCATAATGAGATGTGCTTGACTGTGGGTTGAGAAATTGCAGAAATTGCATTGTGGGAGAACTAATATGCGTCTACAATGTATTTCAAAAGAAGAAAGGTGCATAGTTGAATGCATGTGGGGTTACAAGAGAGGCATCATGTCACTATACTAGGGATATAAATATAAAGGGGTATAAAACATGTTAATGAAAAAATGGATACATAAATATAACTAGAGAAAATAGGGGTTTTTTTAAATTGGGAAGGTGTATTGGATTTGTATTGGTAGGGGGTTAAATAAATTGACTTTTATCAGTATTATCCAATATGTAGTCAAATTAATGGTATTGTTTAGTATGCCACAAAGGCACGTGCTATGCAAAACTTCATTGAGTGAAGCTCTCTTGGATTTAGATTTCTTTGTTGCTCCTCCCCCACACCTTGCCCGAATTGTAATACAATAGTGTTATACTCCTTCTGGAGGTACTATTGCTATAAAATGGTATGTCTAAATTTTACTTTTTTTCCACAACACACGCACACCCTCACATAACATTCCCTACAGAGGAGGATGTTAAGGTCGAACAAGCAAGCATCTTGAGCTATCGACCAATCAACCATTGTGCTAGTAGACAACACTAGGATTTTGATTGTGCAATATGTTTAAATATGCCTAGATCCCTCTTACAAAATGAATTATTTTTCTTACTATAGCATTGATTGCATTATTTTGAGTAGAATTACATCTAGTTTAAAAACTTATATACATTGAGATTTAGCATGGAATATAAATGGACTAGAATGAAGTTGGATCACAAGTTCATGCCTTCAACTCTCTAATTTAGCTTTTATTAGAATTCTAATATTTTATTTCGTATCTACATCACATGGTTGATTTCAGTGACCACATATACGTAAAATACAAAATGGATTATCAACGTTCATATAACAAAGCTAAAGATGAGTATGTTTCACATTATGATTCATTGTTGCATTGAGCTCTCCAATTTAACTTGTAAAATAATTCTAATATCTTATTATGTATCTGTTGTAGATGGCTTTTTCTGGTGAGCATGAGTAAGTGGAACACAAAATGGAATGTCTATCTTTATATAGCAAACTCTAGATGAGGTATGTTTGGTGTAATGAATAATTATTTGTTTTGAATTATGCTTTCCATTACAATCTGTATTTATTTTAACGTTATTCACGCCACCTTTTTTCCTTTCAGCGGGGGAGAGGACACTACAGTAAAGATAATGTGAAAAGGGGAAGTGTGCAATTTTTTGTTTGTTGTTGTCTAATTGTTATTTTGAAGTTCATGCCTTCAAATTATCTCGTTTGAATTTTATTATAAATATAATATTATATTGTGTATCTATTACAGACAGCTTGTTCCAGTGAACAAAAAATTGTGGAAGACAAAATGGATTGTCCTATTTTATATAGCAATCTCAAAGAAAGGTATGTTTCTTATTACAATTAATTATTGCGTACTCTCAAGTTTAACTTACGTAACGATTCTAACATCTTATTGTGTATCTTCTATACATGGATTGTTTTGATGAGCAAAAGCAAGTGGAATACAAACAACGTCCATCCATATGAAACAAACTCTAGGGAGTTGTGTTTCCTATAATGAATAATTGTTGGTTTTGAATATGTTTAACACTACTAATTGCGTGTATTTTAAGCTTATTCAACCAACATTTTTGCCCTTTCAGCAGAGGACAACAAATTGCAGGAGAGATGATGTGCAGAGGGGGTGTTTGGAATTTTTTCTTTGTTTTTATCTTCGTGTTTTGTTTTGTTGAGTTTGAGCATGGCCATGCTGTGTTGTACTCGTTTTTTGCTGTTTGGTCTTGGTTTCGTTTGTTTGGGTGTCTTGTAATCTTCTTTTGTTTTGTTTTGTTTTGTTTTTTTTTTGTTTTTTAAGTTTTTTGCAGTTTGGTCTTGGTTTCGTTTGTTGGGTGCGGAAACGGAAAATTGAGGTTATTGTTCATAAATGAAGGTGAGTCGACATTTCTATATGTAATGCACTTCACTTAAAAGTATCTTTCGCTACTTTGTAGCTCCATTTATTATCTTTTCAAATTATTATATGCTTTATCTAAGCTCTCATAGTCGACTATATTCATCCCTTTTATGTAGTGAACAACTACAATTGTATGTTCTACACAAGTCAAGTGGTGAAGACGCAAGAGACATTTTACAAACATGACATAGAGGATGGGTGAGGCATACTTTTCTCTTACACAATACTATTGTCCTTTAATACATTGAAATATTTGTTAGTTGCACAATGATTTATTATTTTGTCATGGTTTTGAGATAGTATGATCTTGTTCATGGGTGTGAGATTTGAGATTTTTCTTTGAACTTTGATATGAAAAAAATGGAAATGTTACATTGGGTTCACATGTTCAGGGATTATTGTTCATGATTGTCGTTGTCACAATATTAGCCAAGGAAAGGTAGTTATTGTGTATGGTTGATTCATCACTCTGTATATTTATTCTTTAAACTCTCGTGGTTTATTTGTGATCTCAGATATAATATTACTTTGTGCAGCGAACGACTACAATTGTAGTGTCTGGGAGGGTCGAGTGGAGATAATATCTTAGGAAATGTAGATGCAGCGCAGAGGATGGGTGAGTCATGTTTTTTTCCAGCAAAATAGTGTTATTGTTATTTGTGTGCTCAATATTTTCTCCTTCTAGCATGGTTCTCGGGTAGTACGACTCAGATGATGTACATAAAATGGTATGTTTAAATTTTATTTTTTTCCACATCACACGCACATCCTCACATAACATTCCCTAGAGAGGAGGATGTTAAGGTCGAGCAAGCAAGCATCTTGAGCTTTCGACCAATCAACCATTGTGTTAGTAGACAACACTATTTTGGTTGTTCAATATGTTTAAATATGCCTAGATCCCTCTTACAAAATGGATTATTTCTCTTACTATAGCATTGATTACATTATTTCGAGTAGAATTACATCTAGTTTAAAAACTTATATACTTTGAGATTTAGCATGGAATATAAATGGACTATAATGAAGTTGGATCACAAGTTCATGCCTTCAACTCTCTAGTTTAAATTTTATTAGAATTCTAATATTTTATTTCATATCTACATCAAATGGTTGATTTCAGTGACCACATATACGTAAAATACAAAATGGATTATCAGCATTCATATAACAAAGCTAAAGACGAGTATGTTTCACATTATGATTGATTGTTGCATTGAACTCTCCAATTTAAGTTGTAAAATGATTTTAATGTCTTATTATGTATCTGTTGTAGATGGCTTTTTCTCGTTAGCACGAGTAAGTGGAACACAAAATGGAATGTCTATCTTTATATAGCAAACTCTAGATGAGGTATGTTTGGTGTAGTGAATAATTATTTGTTTTGAATTATGCTTTCCATTACAATCTGTCTTTATTTTAACGTTATTCACGCCACCTTTATTCCTTTCAGTGGGGGAGAGGAAGGGGAAGTTTGCAATTTTTTGTTTGTTGTTGTTTAATTTTTTTTTGAAGTTCATGCCTTCAAATTCTCTCGTTTGAATTTTATTATAAATATAATATTATATTGTGTATCTATTGCAGACGACTTGCTCCAGTGAACAAGAAATTGTGGAAGGCAAAATGGATTGTCCTGTTTTATATACCAATATCAAAGAAATGTGTTTTTCTTATTACAATTAATTATTGCGTACTCTCAAGTTTAAGTTACATAACGATTCTAATATCTTATTATGTATCTTCTATAGATGGATTGTTTTGGTGAGCAAAAGCAAGTGGAATACAAACAACGTCCATCGATATGAAACAAACTCTAGGGAGTTGTGTTTCCTATAATGAATAATTGTAGGTTTTGAATATGTTTAACTCTACTAATTGCTTGTATTTTAAGCTTATACAATCGACCGTTTTTCCCTTTCAGCAGAGGAGAACAAATTGCAAGAGAGATGATGTGCAAAGGGGGTGTTTGCAATTTTTCTTTGATTTTTTCCTCGTGTTTTGTTTTGTTGAGTTTGAGCATGGCCATGCTGTGTTGTACTCGTTTTTTGTTGTTTGATCTTGGTTTCGTTTGTTGGGCGTCTTGTAATCTTCTTTTGTTTTGTTTTGTTTTTATTTTTTATTTTTGTTTTTTTCTTCTTTTAAAGTTTTTTGTAGTTTGGTCTTGGTTTCATTTGTTGGGTGCGGAAACGGTAATGAAGGAAGCATTCAAAGAAAATTGAAGTTATTGTTCATAAATGAAGGTGAGTCGACATTTTTATATGTAATGCACTTCACTTAAAAGTATCTTTTGCTACTTTGTAGCTCCATTTATTATTTTTTCAAATAATTATATGCTTTATCTTAGCTCTCATAGTCGACTATATTCATTCCTTTTATGTAGTGAACAACTACAATTGTATGTTCTACACAAGTCAAGTGGTGAAGACGCATTAGACATTCTACAAACATGACATAGAGGATGGGTGAGGCATGCTTTTCTCTTACACAATGCTATTGTCCTTTAATACATTGAAATATTTGTTAGTTGCACAATGATTTATTATTTTGTCATGATTTTGAGATAGATAGATCTTGTTCATGGGTGTGAGATTTGAGGTTTAGAGGATGGGTGAGGCATGCTTTTCTCTTACACAATGCTATTGTCTTTTAATGCATTGCAATATTTGTTAGTTGCACAATGATTTATTATTTTGTCATGGTTTTGAGATAGTATGATCTTGTTCATGGGTGTGAGATTTGAGATTTTTCCTAGAACTTTGATATGAAGAAAATGGAAATGTTACATTGGGTTCACATGTTCAGGGATTATTGTTCATGATTGTCGTTGTCATAATATTAGCCAAAGGAAGGTAGTTATGTGTATGGTTGATTCGTTGTCATAATATTAGCCAAAGGAAGGTAGTTATGTGTATGGTTGATTCATCACTCTGTACATTTATTCTTTAACCTCTCGTGGTTTATTTGTGATCTCAGATATAATATTACTTTGTGCAGCGAATGACTACAATTGTAGTGTCTGGGAGGGTTGAGTGGAGACAATATCTTAGGAAATGTAGATGCAGCGCAGAGGATGGGTGAGTCATGTTTTTATCCAACAAAATAGTGTTATTGTTATTTGTGTGCTCAATATTTTCTCCTTCTAGCATGGTTCTTGGGTAGTACGACTCAGATGATATACATAAAATGGTATGTTTAAATTTTATATTTTTTTTCCACAGAGCATGGTTCTTGGGTAGTACGACTCAGACGATATACATAAAATGGTATGTTTAAATTTTATATTTTTTTTTCACATCACACGCACACCCTCACATAACATTCCCCAGAGAGGAGGATG
>APFE031465758.1:0-15119 GCA_000404065.3 Pinus taeda | reverse complement strand
CATAACCCAGGATGTAACTGATCAACTCCACCAGCATTTTTCCCAGCTCATTGAGATACTGATATGCTATGGGAAGGGTAGTACTCATAGATTGATATTGAGGTTGAATAAACAATTGATTAATCCTGGCAATCTGATCACTGGACAACTTGCCCCCTTTCGTTATCAAATCATGGATGGAGAGAGGAGATAGGGGCTTTGTGGTGTGAAAGTGGAGCATTCCATTGATGGCGTCAGGGGTGATATGGAACAATACTGAGCCTGAGGGGCTGAGGACGGCTCTCTGACAGGGGTCATAGCTCGACCTGCATTGATTTATCAAGTCTGGGAGGTCATTGACTTGAGGAAGGTTGTAAATGGGTATGTGGGAGTCCCAAATTCCTAAGGTATCAGCCCCACTGAGATATTGGGTCTTTAACTCATTCAACAGGTGAATATTGAACTTGGCTGTCATGGCCATGGAGTCTAACATTTGGTAATCTCTATCACCCAGGGCTTTCCACTGTAGCTCTCTGTGTGGGGCGTTCAGAGGTTGAACATTCAGGACTATTCGTGTTTCCATGGCTAAGCAGTAGTTATGACTTTGTACTGAACTGGTTTTAGTGGGCAGGAGAACACAGAGGGCTAATTTTGTAGAAGTGAAGCCAATTGTATGGGTAAATGAGGTAACTGTGGTGACAATGGTGTGAAATGCTCAAAGGGAGTTAATTGAGCGACTACAGGGACTGACCACTCTGTTTTCCCGGTGAATTATGCCTTTCAGGTTTTCATTCCACCAATGCGCGGACAAAGTAGGAATTTAGGAAACGCTGACTATATATGGGTTTGGCAGGTGAATTTTGACCCTGCAACTGTGAAGGAGTGCTGGTTTACCGGGAATTTACTGGTAAATTGGTTGTAATTACTCTTGTTAATTTAGTTCCGGAGAAATATGGACATAACTTAGCTCTGAAGGGATACTCTGGGTAAATACCTGGTGAATTGCTGGCAATGGTGATAAATACAGGTGGGTTGGAGGCGGAAGCGTTCTTCAGGTCGACTTCTATAGGTTGGCGGCAGATGGACGTAATTTTCATGCAGAGGAGAGCAATAGTTCTTTCAGCGAAAATGAGAAAACGTGAAAATTGGCTAAAATATGGACTTTTTGGGTTATTGGCGCGCTTTTTGGATGATGTCAGCATGACGTCATCAGGTGGGGTCAGGGTCGGGTGACGTCATCGGGTGACGTCATCAGGTGACGTGGCAGTCTGTGAGTGGTCCACGGGGATTGCACAGTTGGCGGACACGTAGGAGCGCTGGCGGTCGGGGGTGCTGACAGGGTGCCAAGTGGAAGTGACGTGGGCGGGCGTGGCGCTGGCGTGGGCAGGTGATATTGCAGAGTGGTAAGTGGGTTTTCTCGGACCGCCTTCTATACGGTCGCGGTATTGTCAGAAGGCGCTCCGAGAGAATATGGGGGCGACGCGTGGCGGAGGGTTGACGTCACCCTCTGACAGTTTCTCGGAAGATATCTTTCGGACAGGGAGGCCCGTCCGATATCATGTGGGTCGTCGGATGGGAAAGCCCAGATCCGACGGTCGACGGGTCGATAACATGCACGGGCAATACGAAGTACGGGGAGGAATAAAATATCATTATTTCTTTAACTGCGGGCCCGGCGGAAACTTTATAAAAGTGGGTTTTTTCTGGTTTTTTAAAGGTTTATTCGCAAAAACGAGTTTAAGGTTATTAATCCGAGCAAATCTCAGATTAATCCCAGGATTAATTCTTTGGCGCTCTTTGGGTTGCGCTTAAATGTTTTAGCGCTTGAAGACCTTCAAAGTCATACATAGAGCTATAATGCTCGGGGAAGGGGATACATAGATTTTTTGGGTTTTTTGCCAAGTTTTAAATAGTAATAGGGGGAATAGGGGGTATAAGGAGTTACATAGTGATAGGTTAGTAGTTAATATGGATGAAAAGGGGGTGGATGAGGGAGGTAGAATACTAAGTTCTTTATATGAAATCAACTTAGTTTTCGGGAAGCAGATCAAAATGAAAAGAATTTTTGCACAAGAAATGTGGCTCTTAAAGAGACTAGGACCAGCAACAGATTTTGACTTTCTTTGTGAACATGGGTGGCATAGGGATGTTATTCATGAATGTGATAGGGGGTGATTTGGAAGTTAGACATGCTCCATTAAGCTTCTGTAAGACTGCTGGGAATAGGCAATTTGTACTGGCACCATGCTTTTACCTTTGCTTTAGGCTGGTACAATGCCATGAACCAAACTTTCTGCAACCCCCTCTACCTACCCACTCTATTGCCTAGCATTTTTTGTTACTCCAAGGAGGGTGCACTTAGATTTGCAAACCCTTTTGTGCCTTTTTCTTTTCCTTTGGATTTTTCATTTGATTCTCTATCTAAACTACCCTTATTGCTTCCAAGGCCCCAGATTAAGCAGTTGGGAACCTTTTTCCTCTACCTATCTACTTTACCTACCAAGATTGAGATGTTTGGACAGGTTTCTTTCTCTAATATATAACAAAAAATTGAAACATGGCATGACCCAGCTTAGGCTGTTGAATCACCCATCCAGAAGTAGGGCAACATCAACCAAAACAAGTATACTTCTCCCACAGGAATATGAGATCTTTGTACCACCAAAGTAGATCATATTGGCACTTCCCCTGCCAATCATGAAAAATGAAACCTATTGGTATAGGTAGCTAACACCCGGGATCCTTCTTATATTTTCTTTCTCTTTGCTTGAAACCAGTAAGGCTGAAACTCTCGTCAAACGTTCTTTTTTATATGAACCAGGGCCGCCCGACTGAGTGTCCATTGGAATCTCAAAAACAAAGCTGACTCGTTTAACTATGGTCAAAAAGGAACTAAACCCCCCTGAAGACCTGAAAGTAGAAAAAGAAGACACATAGAATAGTTGAATCAACTGGATTCCATCTCTATGGCCCTACTCCGAAACACAATCTTGTCTTCATCTGCCTGGTCCAAACATTTCTCTTTTAGCCTACTCTGAGGAATTTCCTACCAGTTGAATGCAACCATGTTCTCTGTGCTAATCACCCCTTGATTGGCCAGAAGATTAGCTAATTTGTTTGCCGATCTTCTTACATGCTTAAAACTGACAATTCTAAGGCCCTGGAGGTGCTACGAAATCCATTGAAAGCCCTGGACCAGATGCCAATTCCTTGATACCTTTTCCAGCTTTGAGCCCCAACTGATCCTCTTGACTGATTCGATGATTAACTCCGAATCAGTTTCAACAATCACGTTTTGTCGGTTATCCTATTTCAGGAAATCTAAGCACTGCGACATATCCATCAATTCCACCATATTATTAGTGGCTCTTCCTAAATGACAGTAGAAGATGAAAAGTACTCCACCATTCTCATCCCTTAACACACCTCTGTGACCGTATAGCTTGAATTGCCCTTTGAAGCCCCATCAATGTTGAATTTGAAAAGGCCCTTGGGGGGGGGATGCTAGAAATCTTGCTTAAAGTCAAGGGAAATATTTCTCCTATCCCATCCTTGAGGTATAAGGCCCTGCATACCCAGATCACTGAGAGTTTCAAATCCTCAGTCGAAGGAGGGTTCTTGGATAGATTTCACACGGTAGTGCTAACTGTTTCCTTGATTTGTTTTAAGATCTGTTCAAAAAGGCTTTGGGATGGTCTCTTTTCACTCTTAAATATTCTGTTGTTCCTTTCTTTCCATACATTCCAAATAATGAAACCTGGCATGATGGCCCATGTTGAGCTTAGAATCTCATTGTCTAAAAAGGTTCTTCTCCATCTATTTAGGGTATTGATAATGCTCCCTTTGTCCCTGTCAATCTGGTGGAAAATGTTGGCAAAAGAATACCATAAACTGGATGTGAAGATGCATTTGTTGAGGAGGTGCTCCATAGTTTCCTCTTGGGCTTCAGAGAGCTAACATCTGGAAGGCCCCAGGACACCCCTCTTCCTAATATTATCCCAGGTTAGGATTTTCTTGTGCAGAACCAACCACATGAAGAGTTTAATCTTCATCCATCCTTGATATCTCCATAGGTCTTGCCAAGTCTTATCTAGAACATGTGAGTTAAGGTCAAGGAGAATGAGTTTTTCTTCTTTGAGATTAAAGGTACCCTCACTTTTGTTGCCCCATTGTAGTTGATCTTGCTCCCCTGATTTCAAGATCTTCCTTTGTTCTAACATATTTTTTAGAGTCTCAGCTTTAGCCTTCACGGGGTTTTCATCCCTGAGCTCAAAGTTCCTCCAGGTTATCCATTTTTCAATACTATTGGTTTGGACCCAAAAATCTTTTACTTTAGATAACCCTTTAGAATCTGTATCTTCCTTGAGATCCCTCAAGTCTTCCTTTAACAAAATAGGTTCTTGTTTCCATATGTCATCCCAGAATAGGGCAAGGTTTCCTTCTCTGATTTCCCAGAAGTTGTTTCCTTGGACTATGCTCCTGTTGTCCCATGCATTATTCCAGATGTGAGAGCCCTTATTCTATCCTGGCATTCTTATTAAATCATTGTTTTTCCACATGTGTGCATATTTTTCTTTCAATATCTTTGCCCATTGTGCCTCAGGATCTTTAACCCATCGCCACCATAATTTAGCTCGTAAATCCTTACTTAGAATCTCAGGATCATCCAGACCAAGTCCTCAATAGTTTTTGGGTTTGCATTATTTTTCCCATGCTACGAAGGCCCATTTCTTTTTTTCTTCCCCCTTGTCCCAAATAAAGTCTCTTTGTACTTTTCCAAATTGCTATAGAACACCTTTGGGTGCTGGGAGAGCTGATAACATGAAGACTGGGATCGATTGAAGGATAGTCTTGGTTAGCACCAACCTACCAGCCAAATTTAAAGATCGGAAAGTCCATTTCCTAATATTATATTGCAGTTTGCTAATCACTGGCTCCCAAATACTCTTGTGTAAAGGTTTGGTCATTAGAGGGACTCCCAAATATTTTGAAGGGAGGATGTCCCTCTGAAAGCCCAAAATTCTTGAAATCTTTCTTTGAATAGCAATGTGAGTATTAAATAAAGAAATCTTAGATTTGGAGAGATTAACTTCCATACTTGAAGCCATGGTGAAGTCTCTCAGGATTTTCTTGTAAGCTAGAGCTTCTTTGACTGTGGGGATGCCCTGTAGCATGGTATCATCCACAAATTGTTGATGTGTTAAGGCTTGACCATCTTCAGTAAGTTGGAGACCTTTGACTTTACCAACTTCTTTAGCATACCTGATAGATCTACCCAACCCTTCCATCATGAGAATGAAGAGAAATGGAAAGAGTGGATCTCCCTCCCTAAGGCCTCTTGAAGGAATAAAAGTCTCCAAAGGAGAACCATTAACAAGAATTGAAAAACTAGGAGAAGTTACTAGGGCCATTACCCATCTAATCAAATTGTGATCAAACCCAAAAACCATGAGAACTTTTCTGATATAGTTCCAATTCAGCTTATCATAAGCTTTGGTTATATCCAACTGCATGATCATTCCAACTTTCCTCTTGCTTGTTAGTGAGTGCATCACATCATGAGCTTGAATAATATTGTTGAGGATTTGCCTACCTTCCACATATCCAGATTGTTCTCCCGACACCACGGTGGGGAGAAGAGGTTTGTGTCTATTCACCACAACCTTCGATATTATCTTGTAGACCAAATTGCACAGGGAAATGGGTCTGAACCTATCAGGAGTTAGAGTTGAATCTTGTTTAGGGATTAGGGTAATAAAGGTGGTGTTAAGCGCCTTCAGAATGGTCTTCTCCCTCCTAGAGTCTTCCACTACATTTAGAACATCCTGTTTTATAATATTCCAACAAGCTTTGAAGAAATCAACATTGAAACCATTCGGACCTAGAGCCTTACCATTTTTCATTTCTTTTAGGACCTCATTGATCTCCTCTTCCGAAACTGGTCTATTAAGGTTGAAATTGTCCTCATCGGAAACCAGCTTAGGTATGTGCCTTGAAATAACCCTGATAGACTGTTTCCTATCTGAACAGGATTCCTGAGCAATACCATGAAAGTGCTAAACCAGCACTGCTGCTATTTCTTCGTGAGAATGAAGAAGATTACCTCCTTCATCCTTGATAGAAGAAATCTTGTTGTGAACTCTGTTCGCCACAGTGGATCTGTGGAAAAAACTTGTATTGCATTCTCATTCTTTTAGCCATTGTACTCTGGATATTTTCCTCCAAAAAAACTCCTCTTCTTTGGAGAAGCTCTCCCATTCTTGTTGATACTTGGTAGCTTGCTCATTTCTATCCTTATCGAAGCCCTCCCTAATGAGGGTTTGGTTAAGTTCCTGCATTTTTCTCTCAACAGATTTTTTTCCTTCAAAAATGTTACCAAACTCCTTCTTGTTCCATTTCTTGAGCCTAAGTTTGATGTGTTTTAGTATTTTTTGGAGTTGGAACATGCTTGTGCCCTGAATTTTTAATTCTTCCACCCACCAAATAGCTATTTTGTTGGAAAAATCAGGGTGGGAAAGCCAAATGTTTTCAAGTCTGAAAGGTCTATTCCTGGGAGCCCCAATACCCTCCATTTGCAGTTGCACTGGCCAATGATCAGAGCCTCCAATGGGGAGAACTCTTGCAACTATGTCCTTGTCCTTGAGCATAAGATCCTCTAAGATAATGAATCTATCTACTTTGGAAGCCACCTGAGACTCTCCTCCTCTTTTATTGTTCCAAGTAAAAGTTCCATTACTCATAACAATATCCACTAACTTCATATTATCTATGAAAGATTAGAAAGCACAAGAATATTTATTTAGAGTTCTGGTACCCCGTTTTTCTTTGACAATGATTTGATCATATTGAAATCACCCCCCAAGATCCAAGGAATACTTGCATGTCTTTCCCTAAGATCCTGCAGGGAGTCTAAAAGCTTGAGTTTTCCATCCATTCTTTGGGGTCCATACACATTCGTAACTAGGTAGACTTCCTTATCTCCCACTGGCTGTATGACCACTGATAGATAATCCCTGGCTACCTCTGCATGTATAATGCCAATCTTTTGGGGGTTCCAAAGCATGAGAATGCCACCTGCTGAATTCTCTGTTTTGACTTCCAGAAACTCAAATTTATTGAGCCATTTACTGTGAATCTCTTTTATTTTCTAAATGGAACATTTAGTGTCTTGGATGAAGATTACATCTGGTGTTGCTTGTTTCATTCTATTACTAAGTAACCTTTGTTTTCTTTTACTTCCTAGGCCTCTAATATTCCAAGAAGTGAACTTCATTATTAAATATTTGTAAAGGAGTAACTGGATAGGTATTTCATCTTACCTAAGTCTATCATTAGCTTTCCACATTCCATCAAAAGCTTGTTCTGCTTTTTCTTGCTTCTTTTCTTTCTTGGGTATCTGGGTGCCAAGCCCGGTGTGGTTTTCATAGCTTTCACACCTTCGCTACTCTTCCTTTCATGATTCCCTTGCTTTTCAAGCCCTCTGGTCTGATTTCTCCATAAGAACAGTTGTTGAACTCTATTGAACTCCTCTAGAGGTAGCGAATCCACTCCCTCCCTAGTTCCTTGTTTCAGGAATCCTTCTAGATCTAGATTCTCTTTCTCAAGAATCTCCTATAGTTCGTGGTCTTCCATTTCCATCTCACTCTGGGTCATTTCCAGATCCATCTCCAATTCTGTGTCACTTGTCATTTCTTCTTTCTATTTGTTAATTTTTTGTATTTGCTCCCCCTCTTCTTCGTTCTCCTTATTCACTGGAGTGTCTCCCTTGGCCTGATCTACTTTTGTTATCCCTTCTTCCTCTTCCAGTGCTTCGAATCTATTTTTAGTAGGTTTTTTCCTTTCATTTTGATGTGTCTTTGATCCCCTCTTGCTCCCTTTTCCTTTCTAGACCACTTTGTGAAAGCCTTCATTGTGTTTCATGGTATTGGTTTTACTAGTATTTTCAGTTTTACTGAGATGGAAATCTCTGAATAGATGCCCATGCTCATGACATTTACAACTTCTGAATGGGATGTGCTCATAATACACTGTTTGTACCCATTCTTCATCAAACACTTCCAATATTACCTCATCCAGTAGAGCTCTAGAAAGATCCATCTCCACACGTATTCTTACAAAGGATGTGTATTTTCCCCTTCTGGTGGCTTCAGAAGCTTTGACAAAATGTCCTAACTGATTTCCTCTGGCAGATAGGGATTCCAGTTGCCAGTAATCCAGAGGTAGAGAGTAGAGTCTTACTCAAACTAGGACCAAGGTAAAATTTTCACGTTCTGGGACAAAATTCATGATCCAAGGTCTCATGTACAAGCCTGTTGCTACATAAAAGTAGGGTCCTCCTTCGAACACTCTGTCCCTATCTTCAATGTTTGCAAAGACTACAGTAAAGAATCCCTTTGACCCAAGATGTAGTTTTATGCTTCCTTTTGGTTTCCAGTGGTATTTAATCCATGTCTGTAATGCTTTTTCAGTGGGCCATAAACCCATGAACTTACAAATGATTGCATAAGTATGCATGTGGTCCTTATGCACCTGTAGAGCAGGGTCATTCAAAACAACTCTAGGAGTGATAGTAGTATTGGGTTTGCATGGTCCCCTTCATGTTTTGTCTTTTGTGCCCTGTTCCTTGTCCTCTTCCTTGCTTTCTTTAGTGTTTTTATTCTCCTTAGATTTAGAGCCCTCCTGCTCCTTTTCATTGTTTCTTTGCCTTTTAGCTGAAGGATCTCTATCCTCTTCTAATGGTTTATTTCCTCTATTGGCCACTGCCTGCTTGTAGGAGGGAGTGGAGTTCCCTCATTTGTGGCCTTCCATGGAGAACAAACTCTACTAAACTGTAACCCTAGCTCCAAAATCTCCCTCCTGCATGCTCTCCCGTTCCTACACAACTCATAATCATGTCCTCTCAATGATTGTGGAGATTTCAATAGAGATGTAATGGAAGAAAAAAATTCAATTTCCAATGCCATCTTCTTGAACAAAAGTAGACAGTATGAAGAGTATGTTATTGATGATAAGCTTCACTACTTTCATAGAACGAAACACATAAAAACATAGTTGATCAACTTTATCATATTTTGAAACAACCATATATATATATATATATATAGAGGAAAAAGAATTCTATAGCATAAAAAGACAATGGAACAAAGAAAAAGCAACAATAGTAAAATACATCTTGAGTAAAAAAGGAATGGGAAGGAACCAATATATCTTTTTTTACTTGAGATGTAGACACTAGAAATATGTTTATTACAAGAGAAATTTTTGAATCTCTTGTGTACAGATACAATAATAGAATTGAATAAGATCCACTTACATTGAAAGGAGTCATAATAGCGTGTACAAGAAAAGTAGCTTTCAATATTGGTGGTGTCACAATGCACTTTGCCTTTCCCATGCCTTTTAACAAATATGAAAACTTTCCTTTAATAATGAAAATATAGATACATTGTTGAAACACTTTGATTGATAAGGTTTATCTTGTTGGTTCTACACTTTTGTACCATCTTGATAAACAATCTCCTTAAATAAAACATACCCCTATAAAATGCTTTAGAAATGTAGATTTGATAATGCGTGGTGAATTGTATCATGCACCTCTCAAGGA
Source organism: Pinus taeda (assembly GCA_000404065.3). Taxonomy (NCBI): domain Eukaryota; kingdom Viridiplantae; phylum Streptophyta; class Pinopsida; order Pinales; family Pinaceae; genus Pinus; species Pinus taeda. The sequence goes on along the minus strand of APFE031465758.1, from coordinate 5,536 downwards.
CACTATGGTCTTTGAACACTCAATGTTGAATGAGGTGAGAGTGCCATATATTTTTTGGCAAGACAATGTAAAATGCTATCTTTTGCATATTCCAATCCATCAAAAAGAAATAAATTTTTCTTTAATTTTAAACAAAATGAGATTGAAAGCCTAGTCAAATGCTGACATAGAATTCATCAATCATCATTGTTATAGGCCACCACCAATTGATCCACTTTTCCATATCTATTTTATAGTAATAAAGGTGCAAACATACAGTCAAAAAATGTTGTTACATGTGGCTACAAAGTTAATAGTTCTTGAAGCATTTGAAAAGGTTTAAAGCATCAAATAAGTTTTGTATCTTATGAAACAACATCCATACTACTATTGAGAATACTAGTAAAACTAAATATTCTCTTTGAATTATATGCTGGAAAATATGACATTAATGATGGCCTTGTTAATGGTGATGATGAAGCATTGAAAGCTTATTCAATTGGAGAAAATGGAAAATATGCTTCTTGTTGTAAAGTTGTTACCATCATTTAGTTAGAAAAGCAATTGCATTATAAGAAGACAATTTCTAGTACAACTAGCATGCACTAGGATAACGCATAGAGCATGAGGCTTGACTTTAGAAAACCTTGCATTTGGCCCAAGTGAATTTAGAACACAAGGTTTAGTGTACAAATATATTTCACAAGTGAAAAAACATGGATTCATTGTTCTTGCATCAGAGATTAACACGCCACAACTTCCATTTTAGCAAAATAATAGACACATAAATGAAACACTTGGTTGAAAATGCATCATGGAACTTTGATCTTGTTTGTAAATATTTTGCAATTACCAATAAAATTACATTAGTGTCCTTGACCATGTAGCTTTCACGCCCATCTTGATTATATTAAAAAAGATGAAGACATTATGAACAATATGGTTATTTGCAACCAAGAGATACACACACATTTTTTATCTAACTAACAATATTCAAATTGAATGCATCATACTTTGTTCATGATTTCCTTGCAAAAAAATACATAATCATATTTGAAACAAAAAACCTTTGCAATGCAAAATTTGAGTTTGTAATGTGAGAGATCTATATAATACAACCAATTTGATTTATGAACATATATGTTGTTCCTTTCACTGTTGTCCTTACAATAAATGAAATGACAGCAATAACCATATTACACGTAGTGATTATTATTCGTAATTTCAATGTTGACATCTATTCAAATAGTCAAAATAGTCAAAGAAGAAAGAAACTAATTGAATATACAGAATCAATTCACTTGCAAGAATTAACATACAATTACACTCTCAACTTAGAATCTCAAATACACCATGTTTGGACAAGCAAGAATTGACATACAATTACACTCCAAACTTAAAATCTCAAATACACCATCTTGGAACAAATCTCTATGCAAGTTGTTGTCAAGTAGGCTTGTTAGATGCATATTAGAGTGATCATACAATTCATGCTATCTTGCACCTAAACTTAACTTTACAACAAATAATCATATACCTATTTTGTTTTACCTTTCAAAAAAAAAGAAGTAAAACTCATTATAGAGAGAAAAAATCACTACCCTTATTCCTACGATTGTTTTTCTCCTCTCATTATTTCTATTCTTCTTTAATACTCGAAATATTGTCATATGCTATAGTACCAACACTAACCTTTGTAACATGAATTTAAACATTTTTTTGATAAGAGACAAACATTATATTAATCTGATCAAATTACATAATATACAGAGTGCCCCAGATAACAAGGGCGGCAAAAAACCAGGAACTGAAGCTTACAAGATTCTTACAAACAACACAAGGTGGTTACTCCTGCATCCACCAGATGGACCCGATGGTAGCAATTAAAGTCCACTAAACAAAATGGGTTCAAAACCCTTAGGTAACAAGCAAGAACCAATCCTCGTTGTTGAAAACATAACCCCAATCCAACAGCCAACAAGTGAAGGGACCCACCATCGGGCAACCAGCACATCTAATCCCAGTTGTTGAAAGCAAAGTCCCGATTCAACGGCCAACAGGGATATCGCACAGATGACAATCATGGAGGTTAACCGCACGATGAGAGTGGTTTTTTCTCCCCTCTCATTGCCACGTGTTACCCCCTCAGTGGAATCGGATGCATCTTTCACAAAACCAGATACTAGCCATGTATCACACAATATACCAAATAAGGTGTTGGGGTTTTGTGTCCATGGTTTCACAGAAAGCTTGGAGCCCATATAGGGACCCACCGTGTACCCCACTACCCTTTTCAAAACGGACCCGATCTCAACTCTAAACTGGATCCAGAAAACAAAAACAAGTCCAAAGTCGTGAGGCAACAAGCCCAATCCATCTCAGCCATTGAATACATAATCTCGATCCAATGGTCATTGATGATATCGCACAGGCGAGAAGTGCGGAGGTTAACCGCATAATGAGAGCATTTTTCTCTCACCTCTCGACGCTACGTGTTTCCCTCTGAGTGGAATCGCATGCACCTACCAAAATACCAATCTAAGTCCCATGCGAAATACCACTTATGGTATTGCATTTGTGGTTTTGCAGAAAAGTTAGAACATTCCGCCACACCTTGTGGAGCCTTCCACCTGGAGTCGCCAACAGAAACCCTCTGAGCCAAATACACCCAGGCAATTCGTTCTGTATCATTGCCTGACTTGAAACCTTCATCATTCATATGAAAGTGAACAAAGTTGTGGAGAGCAACCATATCCCAAAATCATGGACGAATTAGGTGATATCATCCTCACTCCTGTATCCTGAATCCCTTCGATCAGTGTTGTTCATCCATAAGTAAAAATCATTGGTTACCAAGATGAAACAGGCCTCTCACAATTTCGCTTCAGGTAACAACTCCCAAGAATGTCGAGAATCCCTGTCCTTATTGGCCACACCTTCATTGGCCAACCGATCTATAAGCATATTTTCCTTCCTTCTAACATGAACAAATCTGATCGTTTTAAGGGTCTGCAAGTGAGAGTGGATATGGTGAAAAACTTGTAGAAGCTTCTAGTGCTTCGACAGTTTATCTGGAGAAGTTCCATTGTGAATCTTCTTGGCTGCTCTGATGATTAAATCCGAATCTGCTTCAATGATAACATTCTATAAATTTGCCTCCACCAGTATCTCCATGCATTGATCTAATGCCAGAAGTTCAGCCATTTTATTGGTACCCTTTTCTAGTGGCCATGGAAGATGTATTTTGTGTGCCCCTAATGATCTCTTATAGCACCCCCAAAGCTAGCTTCCCTCAGATTGCCCTTAGAAGCTCCATCAATGTTTACTTTGAAGAAGCCCTGAGGAGGGGGCTGCCATCTACTGGCCTCTGTTTTATTTTTTCTCACTTCCTTCCTTATTCCTTGAGGATTGATAGATTGAAGACCCAAATTAAGGATAATAATCTCCTCGTGAGGTAGCAGAGGATTCGTGGGAATTGACCTCATAAGGCTCTTAACTATTTCTTTAATATATTTTAGAATTTGATTGATTATGTGTTGTGGCTCACTAGCTTTACTTATGAAGATCTGCCTATTGTGTTCTTTCCAAACATTCCAAATGGCAAAGCTTGGTACTAGCATCCAGGCTTTGTTGATGGTCTCATTCTCTGAGAAGTTCTTCCTCTAGTTTTTCAGAGTGTTGGATATGCTGAGACTGTCCCTGTCAGCTTGTCTGAAGCTTGAGGCCACCCAGTCCCACACCTTAGTAGAAAAAGAGCATAGGTTGAGCAGGTGTTCAATCATTTCCTCATGTGAGCTGCATAGGTGACATTTTGAAGGGCCACTGGAGCCTTTCTTTAGGAGGTTTTCCCAAGTTAGGATCTTTCTTTGGTGCACAAGCCAGATAAATAACTTTATTTTCATCCAGTCAGGAATTTTCCAAAGGTCCTTCCAGTCTTTATCAAAATTTACAATGAATTCTGTGATTGCTTGTTTTTCCTCTTTGAGGTTAAATTTACCTTCATTGTTCTTCGCCCATCTTACTTGGTCGTGTCAGGAGGAAACCAAAATTCGTTTGTGCTTTAAGTTTGTTAGGCCCCTATACTACTACTATAACCCCTTATTGTTATTAGTGCAACCCCCTTATTATATTGATGTACCCATGTAGTGCCCATATTGTTACTATTGTGCCCCATAGAAGCCCATTGTTGTTATTATTGTGCCTTTACATTATTATTGTTATGTCGACTCCGATTATATTATGACCCCTTAGACTCCTATATATAGAAAGGAGGTCTTTTCATTTGTATCATCCAAGAATTGTTCATTTATGTAATTTAAAGGAGGTTTCCCCCTCAAATAGGCTCAATTCTAAGGTGTTGATCTATCTTTTCTATCTTTTCTTGAGCTAGTTCATAACATTTGGTATCAGAGCTTTGGATTCTAGGGTTTCGCTGCTCCAAACAGGTCATCATGGAATTTTCGCTATAACTTTTTTTCTGTGACGTTTCAGAAGTCATAAAAAAAACCCATTTGAGAAGAATTGACGCTGAACGTTGGATCCAAATTTCAGAGATTTTAGCGTAATATTTTCGGAGAGATGATCTGAGGAAGTTGGTCTTTTTGCAGACTCCTGAATTACATTCAAAACAGGTGACCTGGGGAAAATCATCATAACGTTCTCTCTGAGGATTGGATTGAAATTTCATAAAAAGTTACAGAAAGAGGACGGACTGTAGTTTCTTGTGGGTGTTTTTTAGATCCAAAGGTTGAAACAGTGACTCGTGGCACGTCATACAAGTTCGCTCTACTGAACTAGTATATAATCAAGTCACTGTGGGAGATTTCGTATAACTCTTCCTTGAAGAATCCAATTTGGGTCAGAGTTGTGGCATTGGACAGAGGACACAGAGGGCTACTACAGGTCACAAATTCAGAACTAGATAATTAGAAAGTACAGAGATACATCAGAGGCAATATCGAGCTCCTAGAAAGTGGAAAAAGGTGTGTAGATTTTCTTTAATTTTTGCTTAATCTTGGTTTGAAAATTTATTTTGAAGGAATTCAAAGGGAATATTAGAGAATTATTATCGGTAACTGATGCCCCGAGGAAAGAAAATGCAAACACCTAGTAAGGAGCCTAAAAGCTCTAGCATGACTCATGAAGAAGAAGAAGAAATGCTATATGATATATCAAAATTACAAGAACAAGTGCAACGAGTGTCACTTGCACAAAAAGCAACAGAATCTAAAATGGATGGTTTAAGGAAAGATGTAGAAGCTAAGATGGACGGGTTAAAGAAAGGTATAGAAGCTAAGATGGATGGCATGGAAGCTAAGGTGAATGGCATGGACGCTAAAATTGATGGCATGGACAATAAAATGGATAAGTTGCTACAAGAAATAGTCAATAAGGGTGAAAGAGTACTAAAGGAAACTCATGATGAGAACAAAAGAAATGTTAATCATGATTCCATATACTCTAATGTTGGATCGAAGACTCACCATGTTCCAAAAATCGATATGAGGAAGTTTGATGGCAAGGATCCCGCCACATGGATATTACAGATGGAGCAATT